>OZ025257.1:24530190-24734037 GCA_964019135.1 Arenicola marina
GCCGCACCGCCCTGTTATCGTCCTGCTTCCCCACCTCATGAAATTTCGATATTTGGGTGATCGTGGAAAGCTCGAACAGCGCCTTATCAGGGCCATCCCCCTCCATCCTCCTCTAATCACCCCTATCCCAGCGGTACAGCGCTTGAGTGGGCTATGGAACATGTGCGAGCATGCAAGCTCCCAACGTCCACCCCCCCCCCAGGCACCTGCTTAGTGCTCCATACTCCGCCCTTGTCCTGATGGTGCTTCAAGGCGCCAGTCATCCCCTTCCCGGTCGCGTCCTATCGCGTCCTAGACATCTGCTTCGTCACGTTTCCACCCCCCCCACTCCTCCCCAAACTTCCCTTTTTGCTCCCTCTCGCCCTTCCCTTGCACTTCCCATACAATTCCCTTTGCACCCGCTCCCCCATCCTCTGACCCCCACCCCCGCATTCCGCTTTGGACCCGCCCGCCACCATCCTTTGCACCCCCTACCTCATCCTCTGACCCCCCCCCCCTCCGCTGTGACCCCCCCCCCCCCCCCACCCCACTCCGCTTTGACCCCCCCCCCACCCCACTTCGCTTTGGACCCCGCCCACCATCCTTTGCACCCCCTACCCCATCCTCTGACCCCCCCTCCTACCCTATCCTCTGCCCCCCCCACTCCGCTTTGGACCCCGCCTCCCCCCCCCACCCCCCTCCATCCTTTGCACCTCCCGCCTCCGCAACATGGACTCGTCCAAATCTGCTTCTTGCGCTCACTTTATCGCCCGTGTACCTCATTCATTCCTTACACCGTTTCCTCCCCTCCTAAAGCCGTGCCCGTTACCCGGGGATTCTCAGGTACGTCACGTATGACCTTGCTGTGGGTCCTACTGGAGGCAACCAGCCTCGCAGCATCAATTAAACGATATTTTACATTAGATTTACCGTAACGACTAATTGATCCCTTTCCTTGTGTTGAAGTTTGGTTAAAGCAAATGCTTGAAATACAATCTACAGGAATTAGTAGCAAATATCCACCAGTCCCAAGTTTGTTTGTTAACTTAAACAATTCAGTCATTATTATTAATAGGTTGTATATTTCACTGCTTTCATATAAAATTATGGAAACACTTTAAATTGCATAACGCATTGATTTCAAACATATACTTTAGAAACAAATACTTTAGAAGAAATTTGACATTAGAAGCTTTGTAAATATAAATTTTGCATTTCATATAAGGTTCTTGGTTATCTGACGCGTAGCTATTTTTGTGTGATTTTCTCGTAATACTTTAAAGGATTTAAATAACTCCTGCTTACACACCAGGCTAACATGTAGCTTTGCATAAATAACCACGGACTTCTTACTTACCGTCTGTCTCTGCTATTTACTGTCTGTCTGTATTGTGATTGCCTTTTCTTCACTCTACTCACCGCATATACATCGGAATGAGCCTCAATATCTCAACTGATTTTTGTCTTTGTCCGTAACTGCAGTAAGAGCGTATCTTAGGAGATTCCAAGGTAAAGTGGCACCTAGACTTTGCCTAGTCGTCGTTTTCTTTTCGTCTTACCAGCGCTTACATGCGTCTTGTCTGTGTTATAATCATTACCCGCTAGTCAAGGCTCATTCATGGTAACACGTGTGTCTTGTGGCTTATCGCACGTGTTGTAGTGTTGTTCGGTGTTTAGGTTGGCTTGTGTTGTCGTCGTTGTTCTTGTTGGTGTGCTCTTGTCGACGTGCCTAACGATGCGGCTATTGACTTATTTTCCATCAAATGCGTTGGAATTATTGATGCGTTTAGTCTCAGTGTGCTTCTAGTGTGTAATTTAACTTGTGGGTTCCTATAATAATCTCAAAGGTTAATGTAGTTTCCTCTATCGTCTGTGGCTTGTTGGGGTTATAAATCACTCATAATTGTATTTCTCCATCTCGGTGAAATCGTTAACATCGTTGTGAAGTCGCCATTAGTTATTTATTGTTGTTTTTAGTTATTTAACGTTATTGTTTGTCGTCTTTTATTGTCATTTTTAAGTTGTTAAATATATGGTAAAATGGTCAAAGTAAATGGGATCCAGGGGTGGAAGTGTAAACAATGCTTAGTGTTTTACCCTAAAGTACACAGGGTCTCAATGGGGTATAGGTAACCATGACAATGTGGAAGGCTTACATTACGCCGGCGTCTCGATGGGGTATCGGTAACCATGACAATGTGGAAGACTTACAATACGCCGGCGTCTCAATGGGGTATTGGTAACCATGACAATGTGGAAGGCTTAAAATACGCCGGCGTCTCAATGGGGTATTGGTAACCATGACAATGTGGAAGGCTTACATTACGCCGACGTCTCAATGGGGTATTGGTAACCATGACAATGCCGGCGTCTCAATGGGGTATTGGTAACCATGACAATGTGGAAGGCTTACATTACGCCGGCGTCTCAATGGGGTATTGGTAACCATGACAATGTGGAAGGCTTACATTACGCCGACGTCTCAATGGGGTATTGGTAACCATGACAATGCCGGCGTCTCAATGGGGTATTGGTAACCATGACAATGTGGAAGGCTTACATTACGCCGGCGTCTCAATGGGGTATTGGTAACCATGACAATGCCGGCGTCTCAATGGGGTATTGGTAACCATGACAATGTGGAAGGCTTACATTACGCCGGCGTCTCAATGGGGTATCGGTAACCATGACAATGCCGGCGTCTCAATGGGGTATTGGTAACCATGACAATGTGGAAGGCTTACATTACGCCGGCGTCTCAATGGGGTATAGGTAACCATGACAATGTGGAAGGCTTACATTACGTCGGCGTCTCAATGGGGTATCGGTAACCATGACAATGTGGAAGGCTTACATTACGCCGACGTCTCAATGGGGTATTGGTAACCATGACAATGTGGAAGGCTTACATTACGCCGACGTCTCAATGGGGTATTGGTAACCATGACAATGTGGAAGGCTTACATTACGCCGGCGTCTCAATGGGGTATCGGTAACCATAGCAATGTCGAAGGCTTACATTACGCCGGCGTCTCAATGGGGTATCGGTAACCATAGTAATGTGGAAGACTTACATTACGCCGGCGTCTCAATGGGGTATCCATAACCATGACAACGTGGAAGGCTTACAAATAGTGCTTCGCTTTGCTTCTATCTGAATATCATAGCAATGACAATGCACGAAAAGAGCAATAAGGCTAAATTTCAACTTAACTGCTCAGATCATTGGTCATTGGCTTTAATAATATGGGAGTTGTCGATGAAGTAAAAACTTATACTAGACAACTTATACTATGTGCTTCGGTACAGGGCTTGGTGATGTTGTTTTTGCATAGTGAGTATATAGTGTATTAGATCTGGTAGATATGATAGATCCATACAAGTGGACACGGTAAATGTAGCCCCACTGGTTGCTCTTTTAGGCTTTATCACATGTGTAGAAATAATATTAGAAATTAATTTGCAAATTTAAATTCCTTGGTAAGCAATGATTGCACGCTTGTTAAATTTTAATATTCAGTTCAATGTTGAAGCTATTATGTGCGTCTTATCTTCGCCGGTTTAATACACGATAATTACAGAACCCTCGTCTCAAAAAGACGTGGATGCAACCATCTACAATATATACACCTTCTGTGCACTGTGGAAGGTTAGTCTGTAGACTAATATTAACTTTGCGCCGCTGCTCTCAGACCTCTGCTTTAATGAAATGCTTTTCATTGTGTTTGTGAAAATGTGTGTGAAAGAATGAACAAAATGACGCAATTGAGATAATGTTGAATACGTTGACGGGATTTGTCTACATTTACACCATGGTGATGCAGCAATGAGCCTTACGTACACTGCTCTCCCTCTGGCAAGACAGGTTTAGGCCACTGTCTACTGTCTTTTGTGCTGTGGACGACAAATTTCTACGGCAGTATTCGTTTCTGGCTTTTGTAATTTGTATGGCTGTGCGACCAAGGGATGCATCGGGGACGTTGTGAATGTTCTGACAGCGCCACTGAATAGGGTATTCAGGTACTGTTCTTGAGGACCACCCGAATGGCCTAGTGGTTAGCGAGCTCGCGCTTTGTTCAGTGAACTCTGCTAGGCCAGCCATCGTGCCAGAGTTTCGGGGCTTCGCGTCCCACAGTTGCAAATGTGTACTTTGGTTGAAAGATAATATACTCGAGATCCTAATATGTCCATCTTTGGAATTAATAGTTAGAAGAGGTTTATCTCGGGGAATATGGCTCTGCGCTACCATTGATAACGTCCGTCGATATACCACTCGCAGGGTAAAGGGGCGTTTGAAGACGGCCAAATCAGGGATATCGTTAACAAATTTGCCCACAATCGCGCCTAGATGGTTGGATCAAGCCACGCTGTGGTCCTGTCTGTGTGAACATAGATCCCATGTCCTTCTTCGCAAAGAGTAGGGGGTTACCCCCGGGGACATGGCTCCACTCCCCCTTCCTTCTCCAGCTGACGCGATATGACCAGAATGGGTTACAGCGTCCTGAATATACAACCAATATGCCCGTCAATCAACCCTGGACTTGTTTTTTCCCCCCGGCAGAAGCTGTGGAGGAATCGGAGACCGCCTCCCCTCCCCGCAGCGGGACTCCGCCCGACAACCCCAGCGAGGGGTCAACGGCTGAAGGTCAAGGTTATACAGCCGTGAGGAAGCGTTCATCTGTGAGAGAGAAGGCGGCCTTTCTGGACCGGAACCAGAACGAGTTCGGTGTGAGCGTGCGCAGCGGGAAGGACTCCACAGATAAAGGTAAGGCAGGGTGAAGGACACGTGACTGTCCAGGCTCACAGCGAGTCACCTCGCAGCCCTATCTGTTACATGGTCAGTTTAGGATTTATGCTCACGACCAACAACGATAGCGAGTCATAATGTAGGGCCGTTTTAAAAAGACAATATTCATGTTCACGTCGTTTGTCATATCTGTATTTATATTTATTTACATGTATAAAAAAAAGTCATCTCTCATTTCCTGATTCTGTGCAGAGGCTCTGCTCTTAACACTGCATTCTGATTGAGATGCGAAAGGAATTTATTTGCACGTGGTTTTTGGTCGCCTGAAGCGAAAATCAGTATTACAACTGACGTGATTGGTTCACCTTTCTCTCTGACTACATACAACATTTGCCTACGCTAAGTTGCACGTGGTTTCTGGTCGTCCGAAGCGGAATTTACGTAATCAGTTCTAGAACTGATGTGATTGTTCACCGTTCTCCCTGACCACATTACTTGCCTGCGCTAGTTTACTTTAACCTATATCGTTGACCCCATCTCTCGGTTTGACCTCGGTGTGACCTCGGTGTGACCTGTGCGCCTGGCGTCTGTGTTACAGGTCTGGGCGAGGGGTCCGGCCGCTCCAGACCCGTGGATGCTGACCCCCGCCAGCCGGAGGGAGGCCGCCGCCGAGACAGGGGCGACTCCCTGGGAACCAGCCCCCGGGGATCCACCGGGTCCAGTCTTAGGTACGCCTGTCGGCCGCGCCATGACGTCATCTTGTGGTGGCGCCATCGGCTGGTGGCGTCATCGGGTGGTGGCGCCATTGCTGTGTGATGACGTCATCGGGTGTTGGCGCCATTGCGGTGCGATGACGCCATCGGGTGTTGGCGCATTTGTGTGTGATGACGTCATCGGGTGGTGGCGCCATCGCTCCGTGAGGACGTCGCCAGCCTCTGACGTCGTTACTACGCGATAATGTCGTCAGCTTTTGACGTCACGAAGCTTGTGCCGTTACGAAGCCTATGACGTCATGTCGCGATCCTGACGTCATGTGATATCTTGACATTTTGATTCCAACATGATGTGATGAAATCTATCTTATAACCAGGAAGCGTTTGCGATTATGTAACACATGAAGAACCCGTTAAACTGATGATAAAAGTGAAGACTAACATTGCCAGATGGCTTATCTACATCTATATGTAACGTATCCCTGTTTCGTCGCCAGATCGTCCACAGAGCTGACCGAGGATGATCCGGACAAGGACCAATCCAGAGACGTCCCGTCGCCGGGGGCCGAGTCGCCGGCCAATGGGGGCACGCCAAAGGAAGCCAAGGAATCCGAAGGCTTTCTCTTATACTTGTAGTAACCTAACCTTTTTATAACCATTGTGTGTGCTGACGTCATATCCGCTTCGCCGAGCGAGGCCCGGATGAGGTCAAGGCCTGCCAGTCGAGCTGTAGCTGTGCATAGGAAGTGTCTATAGGTATTTTTATAAGGCTCCTTAGCTCGCCGAAAAATGTTCTGTCACATTTGGTGTCTGTGTTCTGAACTGTACGGTGTGGTACGAGGGCGTGGAGGGTCATGAGTTGGCGGCGAATGGTATAATATAGAGAACTTTATAGTACGCAAGTTTTATAAACAAACTCCTTGCATGATGTAACTGGCTTGGAAGGAAGACTCCAACCGTAATTGGATCTCTACTTTATATATATATCTACGTTATATATATATATATCTACATTATATATATATATATATCTACATTATATATATATATATATATATATATATATATATATATAATGTGTGTGTGTTTTATGTTATGTCTGGGGTAAGGCGCGTCTTGTCTTGCAGATTTTGTCGCAAGTTTCTTCAGTGTGGCGTACGCAGTATTTTGTTAGCGGTGTGTTGTAACGCGTTACGCGTTAGGACGTACGTACGTTCGTTAACTCGCCCATTTGAAAGTTCCGCAAAGCTTAGTTCCAGCAATGTCGTTGTCTAAACTTTTAACTTTCCAGCGAGGATCCATTCTACTAATAGGAATAACATATCACATACGATGTCTAGCGGCCCCCCGTTCATGCCCTTTACTCTCCACCTTGAGCCCAATGTGCAAATTTGCTCAATACATTCTCGCTCTTGATGGCTTTGCCACGTCTTTGTCACGCGCTTGGTGTCACTGTCGCTTTCGACTAATTGCTATGCTTAGTACTTTACCTACGGATCGATTTTTCCGGGAAATTCAATAATATATTCTCTCACCGATTTTCATGTCTTCCATCCTGTTTTTGTTCCCTGTATTTGTTCACGATTTTTCTCTGAACATTTGCAATGTTTAGTAGCTCTTTTTTCAATAGGTGAAAAGTATGCAGTTGCTATGACAAATAGCCGGAGTTAAATACTTCTGGGTATTTTTTTTTTTTTTGTGTCGGTGCCCAGGGTACAAATGTCCGATTCAGTTACTGTTTTTACTTTAATTAGTGAATATAGGATGTCTGGATGTTAATTGCAGATTCCTTTTGGAGAATCTGTTTCACACCAACGGTGTTACTTAATAAAACGAGGTAGTGTTTGTTTAGATATTTTCATTCCATCACAAAAGCTTCTTCTGTGCGTGTCCATATATATATATATATATATATGTATATGTATGCAATGGTTTGTCTATGTGTGAGTAGAAAAAGGGAACACAATTGTGTGGCATTACGTGTTTCAGTGGTTGTGTATACTGTTTACCTTTTGCTTTCTCTTGTTTATTAAGAATCTGGTGTCACATCGCCGGGCAAAAGTGCCTCTTAACGCTGCTTAGTTGTGTCTAACTAGTTCGCGATGCGCGTGCTTCATGAGCTGTTATTGGGATTTGGGGCATCGTAAACTGCTTAATTGCTTCTAGGAGGCGCAGTTTACGCCTACGTTGAGTTGCGGGGGTTACAATTGTTTTAGAGTTCATTTCACGAAAACGTATATTGTGCCTTGTAGATTGACCCGGCATTGGCAAGGCAAGGCTTACTTGTAATTTTGTTTTAATTAATTATTTTGCGTTCCTCGACTTCCCATGACGTAATGGTGGAGAAATCTTATGGACATCGTGACGGTTTTGCGTTGAGGCAAACACACATTTATTGGCCTCGCCTCATGTTTTATTCCAGTGATATATATCTCTCTGTGACTGGAGGTCGACACAAGTTTTTCCTTTGTTCTTTGGCCGATTTCGGGCTGTACGTACCTCTGGGCTGCACTGGTATGCATGTAAAGAATCAAAATAACCAGCTATTGCTTCCCACAAATGGTTCAGTTTATATGTATAGTATCCCATGAGATGCAGAGTTGATTCTCATATTGTATATAATGCATGTCGGATTTTATACCTACGTTCATTTGCGCCATGCTTTCATTGTTATCGATTTCGTCGTCCGAGTCCTGTCGTCATGGTGATGTCGTCATGGTAATGTGTATATTTTGTACCGTAGTTGTAAGTGTATGGGTAATTCGGTAATGCCGAACAAACCAATGTTGAAAAGTTGACAAATCGTTCCTATTTTTCTCCTCGTCGTCTATTTTACGCCGTGAATGAAAAGTTATCCGTGTCTAGCGTTTATATATTGAATAACAGATGCAACTTATTATTCGTGTTCACTTTACGCATGTATACGAGAAGGAAAATTCCAATATTAAACTTAATATAATAAGCTGGCAGATAGAAATGGCACCGTGAGAAATACTTTGTGATGAATGTCATGTTCAGTGTTCCTGGCTATAATCCCCAACGCGAGCGACGTATGGGGAGCCACGATTATTGTAACGTTAGTTCCACAGATAACACATTTAGTCAATCTATTATTATGTGAATATACACCATAGAATAGCATTGATATGAAGGCTGGAAATAAAAGTGTGCTAAGATATACCACCATCGTTGAGTTGCCTTTGTACCTGACTATTGCTATATTAACGTGGATTTTATCGTGTTAAAGATGATTGATTGGCGGTGTTCATCAATTTGCTTCGACTTCTAGTAATGTGTAATCAAAATGATAAAATAAAGTAAAAAAGATGTCTCCTACCTACTCTTCTGTAAAAAAAAAAAGGGTCACACCTAATGTTATAATGGCCGTCGATGAAGAATTTCGAAATTTCCACACGAAATATTCAACAGAAAAAAAACTGCTCAGACAAAATTAATACAAAATTGTCTGTAACAAGCTTGCTCGTTGCATGTTCAATTAATTAAGAAGAAGAAATAAATAGGCCTGCCTCGTTTTTTCGGAAATGAACATGGATATTGTGTAATTTTACACTGTTATATACATTAACTTAATCTTGAGACATCGAAAAGAAAAAATGCTCGCAAGGTCGAGAAACGGTCACAAATAAATAGTACTCTCTAGTACGTCACGGGGATCCCGCGTACTACCTTCAACACGAGTCGCTGGAGCTAATTTATCCCATCTCCAAAGATAATCCCGCATTGAGTGCTCTGGTCACCTGAGAGCCTAACGGCGTGTGGATCGATGGTTCGAGCCCCGCTCTCGCCATGTCTGTGGTCACAGGATAAAGATCCCATGTCTTCCTTCGTAAAGAGTAGGTTATCCCCGGGGACATGGCTCCACTCTCCCTTCCTTCCCCCATTGACGCGATATGACCAAACGTGGTTAAAGCGTTCTGAATAACCAATCAAAGATGATCCACATGTATACGGCGCGAGAATTAGCGAGTTACAGGTGCCTTTAACTGAGAGTCAAATCAGACCAAGGACGATATGCCAATGTGACACTGGGCGCATTTCTTTGGTAACCCGGGTGTATCCCTAGGGTGGACCGAATACGCACATTACGCCTCGGTTCACCGCCCGACACTTCTTTCACCCACAACATTACCGGGTCGGGCGGTATACCGATGCGTAATGTGCGTATTCGGGTAACCGCAGGGATATACCGAGCTACCAAAGAAATGCGCCCACAGCTAAGTGGGTGCGAGAACACCGGACACGTACTGAGGGGGACCAGAAAACTAGCTTCCACCGAAAGCACCCGACAAGTTCCTATCGATAACTAGAATAGGGCGACAAAAGACAACCTTATACGAAAATGACACGGTCTACTGGAAGTGGGTTTGAGTCAGAAGGACGTGGATTTTACATAAGTTAATGACCTCGGAAAACAACATTACCGGATAACAATGGATAACACGGATAACCATTATTATCCGGTAATGTCGCGTTCTTCGGACATTAACTTACGCGAAACTATCGGTTGATGTTGGGCGATAATATATGGACGTGGGCGATTGTGAGCTATATGTGAGTTTGCGTTGACCGTATTGAAACTACTCTTCCAACTTGTCGGATCGATTCATCGCTCATATTGTTTATTCTTGGATGAGCTCTTCTCTTCCTGGAAGAGATGAGACGATTATACTCTGACTCCAGACTCGGTGTCAGGTGAGCTAATCGGTTGCGTGGGGCTTTTCCTGTCGTATGGCAAAATACTCACCATGACTCGCATGACTGCACTCAGTATTCATCATGTCTATGGTTACGTAAAAAACGCTCCTAATATGAGCTGGCGGAGACTGAGCAGGCGAACACAATGGTGCCCCATTTGTCGAAGAAATGTACACATCGACGATTTGCCTCAAACTACAACGCTTCCAATGGTACCATCGAACGGACCACATGCATTATGGAAGATCAATGTCTTATCTTTAACTATATCTTGCCGCTACGTTTAGTTATTTAGAAAACAATCGATCCCCATGATGTAAGCTGCAATAACCGGTCCCGTCCCGGCTAGTTTGTAGTTTACTCTTGTTTTCCTGCGTGATTATGCATAAGCTGTGTTCGTGCCGTGTAAAGTTTTCTTCGCATGAGAAACGTTGGTTTTTTTATCCATATTGGCGTTAATTTCATAGTTAAGAATGTCTGGATCAAAACAAATAAAATACACTTTGACACTCACTCAATTCTTTACGCGCAATTAAACCGCGCAGCCAGCCGGTTCCCAAAGCTGAAACATTGACTACAATGAGTGCGCGTCACGCAGCTGTAGCAGGGAACCAGCGTGATGGACACTCGTTCTTAGAGCACGTGTTTTTTGTGGGGTTTTTTTGGTCCCCAAAGCACCTAAACCGGAAATAGAACCCGTGAGAAGTGTGCAGCCTTATTGTACCAGTTACCACAATAATCAACTCGCAATAATAACAATTATTGTTTCGTTCTTTTATGATAGAGGAGGCAAAGCGACCCAGACACTCGTTGCGGGCATCAAAGGAGGGGGAGGGGGGGTCATGTTCCCAGATCATGAAGAATACATATCTTTATTCACAGTTCACAGTGAGTTACAAGATGAACTCCCTGCATGTGATAATGAGGGCGGACACATGATATAAATTAGCGATTTCCCGATTACCGGTTATCAAATATCAACATTCCCAGTTCGCAATAAAGAGAGGGGGCGGGGGATACCCCTTCTGAATCGCGAATCCTCAAAAAATAGGGAGAGTAATATCAAATCTCCAAGGTTGGGAGATTTTAAATCTGGGCGCGAAAAAAAGGCCTTAATGGTAATATCGCGAATATCGAGGAATTCACAGACTGCTACCCTATTCCCATTACACGAAGAATAATTTTCGTTAAATCTAATGCGTTGTTATAACCATTTTATAAGTACGGGAGAGGATACTGGAAACTCAGCAATTCTCTATTAACAAATGAATCTTATACAACTGGGATTATTGATATTTTAAATGAAACGATAGAAGAGTATCAGGATTATTGCTGTAAAAGAGATCTATGGGACTTGTGCAAAATTAAATTTAAGGAGTTTTCCATACATTATGGTATAATCCAAAGTAGAGTACGTAAAAATGCTGTGGAAAAGGTCGAGGAAGAGTTGAAGGTTATCGAGAGAGCCATAGTCCTTCATAGCTCTACTGACTTGATAGTCAAAAGAACCACACTAAAAGCAGAATACGATATGTTGATGTGTGATATCGCAAAAGGAGCTCAGATACGTGCTAGGGCAGAATGGACAGAGCAAGGGGAAAAAAATACGTCTTATTTTCTTAATTTAGAAAAGTCTCGTCAATCTTATAATAGTATAGACATGTTAGAATCACCGGACGGAACCCGTATCACAAACAAAGATTGTATCCTGAAGGAATTACATCAATACTATGATAGCCTCTACAAAAGCAGGTCTCCTGACATTAACCATGTAAACAGTTATATTGACGCCGTAAAGGTTACAAATGTATTGTCAAAGGAAGATCGCGATCTCTGTGAGGGATATGTGTCAGTGCAGGAATGTTCAAATGCACTTATGACAATGAAACTAAACAAGTCTCCGGGAAACGACGGGCTCACCGTGGAGTTTTATCAAGCATTATGGCCATACATAAAAGATTTGTTAGTTGAATCATACAAGGAATGCTATGAAGAGGAAATGTTGTCGGTTTCACAACGCACGTCGCTTTTAACGCTCATTCATAAAGGCAACTCTCGTGGATTACTTAAAAACTACAGACCAATCACGCTATCTAATGTTGATTATAAGATCCTGGCACAAGCGCTGGCCCGGCGTCTTAAATCAGTCATATCTAGTATCATAAGCCCAGATCAAACTGGTTATATACCAAAACGGTTTATAGGTTGCAATGTCCGTATGATGCAAGACGTTATAGATTATGCAAATCGTAAACATGTCAGTGGTATTCTTCTATTTTTGGACTTCGAGAAAGCTTTTGACAGTTTAGAATGGGATTTTCTACACCAGTCGCTAAAAAAATTTGAGTTTGGAAAATCATTCATTCAATGGGTCCGACTGTTATATAAAGATTCATCTGCACGGGTAAAAAACAACGGTCACTTTTCAAATCCTGTTAACTTGTCTCGCGGTATAAAGCAGGGCTGTCCACTCTCGGCGATGCTGTTCGTCATAGCTATTGAATTGCTGGCCATTAATTTAAAAAACAATAAGGGTATAAAGGGTTTCAAGGTTCGAATCAGACAGCAAGAGCACGAGCTAAAGGTATCCCAATATGCTGACGACTTGACACTACTCCTACAAAACGCCGAACAAATTACAGGGGTGCTCGATGAATTAAATGAATTTGAAAAAGTGGCAGAACTAAAACTAAACCTAGCAAAAACCATGTGTATGAATGTCGGTCCCAGCGGGAATAAAAAAGAGGTAACCCCCCACGGTAAAGCAATATTGGAAGAGCCTGTGAAGTGTCTCGGTGTGTATATCGGAAATGATAGTGAAGAGTGTAATAATCTAAACTGGACTAACAAACTACTATCCATAGAGAAAGTCTTAAGTACCTGGAAAAAAGGGAAGCTAACACTCTTTGGCAAGCTAACTGTAATAAAAGCCTTAATTATCCCAAATATATCGTTTATTGCAACCTGCGTTATAGTCTCAGGTAGCGTCAGGTCTCAGTTACGTCATGGTTGCTAGCGATAGCGTGTGGTGATTGTGGTGCGGAAAACGAGTGGAATGTGACTGATTGCAGGACAGTATGCACTTATGTAACTTGCCAGGAAACTTCATGAAGTATCATGGCACTGCTTGAATAAGATATCTGAAGCTATTGTGTCAGGAATTGGCGACATTTCTGAAGGTTTTCATTTTGGCTTGACGAGGTTAGTCACCACGAGGCGGTTTTGTCACCGGCATCGCAGCGGAGTTCAGGGACCATCTCAAACAGGTAATGGTGAAAAAGGCTAAACGAAGACGACAAAGTAGTGGTGCAACTCCTCCATCAAAGTCGGCGGATAAGAAACAGAAAACTATACCTGCATATTACGAAGATTCGGCGCATATGGCAGAATCAAGCGGAGAATCTGATCCTCGGATCGCTCTTCCAGACGATCTGCGGGCCATAATGGAGGAAATAAGGCACAATGTCGCATGTCTCCCCGAGATCAAAGATGCCCTTATATCTCACGGTCAAGACATTGAACACCTGAAAGAAGCTTCGGAATACCAATCGAAGAGAGTGGACACGTTGGAGAAGGAAAACGCAAGCCTTCTCAAGAGGATTAAGGAACTCGAAAAGAGCGACCCTGCTAGCGTCGTCCACCAAATCAAGAAAGATAACGAGCAAATGAAGAGCGATTTGGTCGACATGGAAGCGTATAGCCGGCGAGAGAACATACTCTTTCACGGAATAGAAGAGTCTTCTGCAGCCCAACCTGACTGCACGGATGTCATTAGAAAACTTCTACGAGAGAATTTATCGATCGACGATGCCGGGGATATACAAATCCAACGGTGTCACCGAATGGGTCGACCCCCGTCTGACACGACAGCCAGACAGACCCCCAGGCCCATCATTGCGCGCTTTGTGTTATACCAAGATCGCAAACGAGTCTGGGATAAAAAGAAACAACTGAAAGGAGGGAATATCTACCTCAACGACGACCTACCCAAAGCCATGCAAATGGAACGGCGCAAGCTCCTGCCTATCATGAAGGCGGCGAGAAAAGATGGTAAACGTGCTAACCTGGTTCAGAACAAACTTATCGTTGATGGTAAAAGCTACAAATGGGATACACGGTCTTCCTTGCCGCAGAGCTGGTTGGAAAACATCGACCCGAAAGATTCCCCGTAGGTAGTTTTTGAAATCACCCCGATGCACTGACGCGGACGAGTGGAAAAGCTGAAGTACAACTCATGGATTAACTCACAACAGCTGTGACGACACAGGGTTTACGACTCTGGGTGCACTTGTCCACAAGCGGTGAAACTGTTGGATGCAATGCAGAGGCGTTTGTGGTTGGAAAGTGTCTGTTTTGAAGGGACATTTGAGACATGACCCATCATGTTGACGAACATATTTACCGCTCAGACATGACAAGGTGTTTCGTATATATATGGTGTGCTAAGCCTGCGTACAGTACGTAGCTTAACTTTATTAAGCCTAATAAGTGCTACAAGTTGTATCGTAAGTACTATAGTATATAGGCTGGTAAGCCTCATTCTTTTCGTTTTCTTCATTTAACTCGCTAAGCTAGAGGTAGTTTAAGTCTGAAGACTAAGGCTATAACTAAATATTTCGTTGATTTGATACTGCATCTAATGTTTTGTGAAGTTTTGTTAAGCAGTACTGCAGTGAAATGTTTGTATTATGCAATGTACATGGTTAACGTCACAGTGATAGAGGTTATGTCTGTCACACATGACTTTCAATATTGAGATTATATGTGTGAACGTGCGGGGAATAAGGCAGAATTTAAAACGATTATCGTTATTTAGAAATTTTCATAAATTTTATAAAAACTGCCTAGTGTTTTTACAAGAAACTCACAGTGTGGTGACAGACGAGGTTAGGTGGAAAAGAGAATGGGGAGGGGATATTGAATTCAATCACTTTGCCGAAGACAGTAGAGGTGTATGCATACTGTTTCCTCCCAGTGTTGATTATACGGTAAAAGACACCCACACAGACAAAGAGGGCCGGATATTGCTTGTTAAATTGTTGCTCGATGAAACTGAAATAACTATAGCAAATATCTACGCTCCAACTAAGGATCATGATAATTTACAATGTGCCTTTTTAGAAACCCTATGGGAGCAGACAAGAAATGTCGCAGGAGATAATATTGTAATAGGAGGCGATTTCAATATTACTCTTGATCCTAAATTAGACAAAAGAGGCAGTGTTGAGAAAGGCTCTAAATACCGTACAAAACTGAAGGAATTTATAGATGATCAAGAATTGTGTGAGATCTGGAGGACAAATAACCCAGGTGTGAAACAATATACATGGGAGTCGGCAGATGGAAGAAGTAAAAGTAGACTAGATTTCTATCTAGTGTCTGATTTTTTAAGACCCCAGGTTAAATCTGCACGTATTGATGTTTCATTCAAATCTGATCACAAAGCCATTTATTTACATCTGCAAGGACGTCTTTTTCAGCCAAGAGGTCCAGGTTTCTGGAAGTTTAATGCCAGTTTACTAGGTGATTACGAATATATAACTAATATGAATGAACTTCTCAACACAGCTAAAGTTAAATACGCAAATATGGAAAACAAAGGTTTAAAATGGGATGTTATCAAATGCGAAATAAGGGAGTTTACTATATCATTTTCTAAATTTAAAGCAAATCAAGCTAGAGACAGGGAAAAGGAACTTTTAGAACGCCTATATGCTTTGGAACATATGTCAGATGAATGTATCAAAGATAATGACCTCTTGACCGCACTGAAAACTGAATTAGAAGAGATATCAAATGTTAAAACCAAAGGAGCTATAATACGTTCCAGAGCCACTTGGGCTGAGCAGGGTGAACGGTCGACAAAGTATTTCCTTGGACTGGGAAAGAGGAATTATAAAAACAAATGTATACTAAAACTGAAGCTCAATGACACCAATACAACGGCAGTTCCGTCTGAAATACTAAAGGAAGAATTTATGTTTTATAAAAATCTCTACTCCTCCAAAAGGGAACCTTTACCAAAAACGAGATATCAAGCTCTAAGTGAAACGTTTTTAACTAATCCTGATATTCCACAGTTAAGCGACGCAGAGCAGGAGCTATGCGAATTAAATTTTTCAGTGGAGGAACTGGGTAGAGCTATAAAAGACTCTAAAAATAATAAAACTCCAGGCACTGATGGGTTGACAGTCGAATATTATAAATTCTTTTGGAAACAGTTATCAGAGTTAGTGACAGAGAGCTTGAATTATGCTCTAGATCATGGACATTTGTCTATGGATCAAAAAAGAGGCCTCATATCATTAATTCCTAAAAAAGACAAAGATAGGGCACGTTTGGAAAATTGGAGGCCTATATCACTGTTAAATGTCGATTACAAAATTGCTACAAAGGCCCTAGCTAAGAGAATTCAACCTCTACTAACTAAATTAATCCACTCGGACCAAACTGGCTATATAAAAGAAAGATACATTGGGGAGAACATTAGACTCATCTCAGATGTTCTAAGAATTTCAAGCGCAAGGAACATACCAGGATTAATTCTCCTAATAGATTTTGAAAAAGCCTTTGACTCTGTTGAATGGGCATATATTGACGAGACTCTTGCATCTTTTAATTTCGGTCATAGATTTAGGAACGCCGTGAAAACCCTTTATGGGGGAAGCCTAAGTTGCGTGATGAATAATGGTTACACAACTGAATGGTTCCGCTTACAACGGAGTGTGAGGCAGGGGTGCCCGTTAGCGCCTTTCTTGTTTGTCTTAACAGTAGAACTCCTGGCTATTGCGGTCCGACGAGATGACAGCATTAAAGGTATTAAAGTAGACGAAAGACTAGTTAAACTATCACAGTTAGCGGATGACACCTCATCGTTCCTGGCTGATGAAAAATCCGCAGAAAATCTTTTGAAAAAAAACAATGATTTCTCCAAAATATCAGGTTTAAAGTGCAATTTAGGGAAAACAGAAGCCATCTGGATTGGATCTAATGCAAGCAACTGTCCCGGAACTTTAAAAGTCAAATGGTGTAAAACTCAGTGTTTCTCTACATTAGGAATAGTTTTCACTTTAGACGAATATGAGATGGCAACTTTAAATTTAGGCTCAAAGCTTGAGTCTCTCAAAAAGTGTCTTAACCTCTGGAAAATGCGTGAATTAACTCTAATAGGTCGAATCTTAGTCTTGAAATCCCTGGTACTGTCGAAGCTAACATATATAGCAACGAACATGTATCTACCAACCCAAACAATAAATAAAATTCAGCGTGTAATAAATTCTTTCCTGTGGAAAAACTCAACACCTAAAGTTAAATTACAAGTTATGGCTCAGCCAATAAATGAAGGAGGCTTGAAAGCTCATATCTATATTAACCAAGTTAAATCACTCAGATTAAGTTTTATTAAGAGAATTTGCAATGATGAAAAGAAAGCATGGAAGGACTGCGCACAGACTTTCTTTCCATATATACTAATGAATGATTTATTTAACACCAGATGCGCGGTTCCTGCCTCGTTTTTAAATGATTTACCAATGTTTTATAAAGAACTTGTTCTCTTCTGGGCTGAGTTAAAGTCAAAGAAGGCCCCTGTTACAAAAAGCGAAATTTTATCCGAGTCGCTATGGTTTAATCCGTTTATTAAAATAAATGGCAATACAGTGTTTTATGAGCATTGGTACAGCAAACGCGTCAAGACTATACATGACATCATTGGCGGTGATAATTTGCTGCTCTCAGATGACCAGTTAAGGTTGAGATATGGAGTACATTTCCACTTTTTAGAGTACTATGGCCTGAGGTCAGCTATACCCCGCAGTTGGAAGATAACCCTCCAAGGTGGAGAAAGAATAGGCTCGATAAATCTGAATTGTGAAACAGAATACACATGTAGAAGTATTTATTGGAAACTCACTCCGAAACCAATAACTATTATACAGCGCAATAAATGGATGGAAATGTTTAGTTTTTCAGAAAATGAATGGTCTAATTACTGTTTATTACCTTTTAAAAATAGTTTCGAGACCAAATTACAGTCGTTTCAATTCTCTGTACTATATAGGTTTGTACCATATAAGAGCAGGCTGCATAAAATGGGATTGGTAGACAGCAATATCTGTGACTATTGCTCGGAAATCGACACCATAACACACAGATTTGTGCAATGCCCTGTGGTAAAACGTTTCTGGAATTGTTTTGTGCACTGGTGGGAAAATATAATTAATGACAGGATCGATCTGTCGGAAAAACGAATAATTCTAGGTGATGGGACGGACAATTATACATTAAATAACTGCTTGCTGCTTGGAAAACATTTTATTCATACACAGAAATGCAAGATCCAACCAATTAGCTTCCCTGGGTTTAAGGTAATCTTGCAGTACCATATTCTTATGGAGAAACACATCCTACTAATGAGAGGGCAGTCAAATATATTTCAAGAAAGATGGGGTGTCTTTTGTCAGCCTCCTTCATCTGAGTCCTAATTTATCAAGCTCAAGTAAATGGTGTATGTGTCATGCTATGCTGTGTCAACTGTGTCAACTGTGCAACTACGTTCTGTAACAAAACTGTATTGGAGCAATATTGTATGACTATCATTTCAACGAAATAAAAAAAAAAAAAAAAAAAAAAAAAAAAAAAAAAACCTGCGTTATAGTGCCACCCGACATAGTTAAGAAACTTAACAAGCTACTGTATAATTTTATCTGGAATAGAACGGAACGTATTAAACGTAATGTATTGATGTCACCAAAAGCGTATGGCGGAGTGGCAATGATAGACTTAGACTCGTATATTGACTCCCTGAAAGCCAAGTGGCTGATACGACTACTTGCAGATGAAAATAATGCAAATTGGGCTGTCCTAGGTAAAGGATATTGCGAGCAGTTTCAAACACCAATCGTTGACATGTGCTTCAGTGAAAAAAGTGCATTGCCTGAGTTATCCAAATTGCCCACCTTCTATTCAAATATCATAAGTGCGTACGCGAAAGCAAATGTTCGACCGAAGCCACAAGATATCGAGAGTTTACTTACTGAGTCTTTACGGGGAAACCAAAACGTAAGCGTAATGTTAGGTAACAGGAGTGTAAAAACATGCCTACTCTTTAATTCGTTTATTAAGGTTGGTATCACTAAAGTACACCATTTGAAATTCACAAATGGAAGTGTCGATGAAACCTACCTGTACCATATGATAAATGACCAGAGAGATGTACTGCGTCAAATCAAGTTACTAAAGAAAGCTCTATATCCATATAGAGATATAATGTTAAAGCTACGCGATGTCATGACTATTTTACCTTGTGTAACTACAGGCTCTATTACATGTTTAAACAATAATATCAAATCTAAAGACATATATAAAGCGTTAGTAAGCTGTAAGTACGAGGTTAAAAAACCTCTGAAGGCGTTAGGCAATTGGTGTCTGCTACCTGCTGAGGAAGATACATTGGCAGCTTTTAGTCGAAAAGTGATTGACATCACAGACTCTAAATTGTCAGAATTTAACTATAAGATTTTGCACAATATTTTAACTTGTTACTACAATCTGAAGAAAATGAAACTAAGAGAAAATGACTATTGTTCATACTGTCGCGATTCTCATACCATACCTCACATGTTATTCTGGTGTGATTATATCAATAACATTTGGAAAGCTGTTTCATTCGTAATGTGTAGAACTGTTACACCAGCCGACATCGTAACTGGTTGCAACAGCTATATAGATAACTTTGGAATAACTGTATGCAGCTATATAATATACAAAATCTACCTGATACTTAACCAAAGAGAAACTATATGTGTTCACTCCGATATCAATAAATTATTTCTGGCTGAATTAACACAAAAAATTAACATATACAGGGTAACCAGGGTAACAAAAATTAAAAATATATGTAACTGGCTTGAGAAACTAAATATTGCATTGACGTAAACAATGTCTTTTCTTTCTTCATCATGTTTTATTGTTGTTGTGAATAAGTCAATTGGACTTGATGTACCTATGTACCGCACTTTTATGTTGAAATAATAATAAAAAAAAAAAAAAAAAAAAAAGTACGTTAAAGAACTCGCTGTCTTGCATTCCCCAAATAAACCACTCGACGCTTTCGCGTCTCGTGCTTGATTTTAGAGAATGCACTCCAGCTCGTTCTTTAACTAGTGCATCTAGAAGATATCCGAGAGTAAATTGCTCCACGTGACGGCGCTGACGGACCACACAATCTCCGCGTTCGGTTATGCGTTCCGCGTACTCCGACTACTAGGCTCGCACACAAGAACTGTCAGCCGTCCATCATTTTGACACTAAATCATAACGCTCGCGCAAATTGATGGGACCAATGCTCCGCGTATTACTACAAATGAGTGCCGGGGAGTCTAATAACCTAATAACACAAGGTACCCTATGTAAACAAAGTAAACAGTTCCCTCTCAGTTTGTCAAAATGCTGCACTGACGTATTTAATACGCCAGGTTCCCTACGGTGACACGAAGACTTTTTTAAGAGGCAATGTATTGCCGGGTTGTGCGTCACAGTATGCGAATGCATTGAAGAAGTAGCCGACAAAAAAGATATAATGGAGCTCCCAGGTGAGGCTAAGGCCGAAAGTAACTATCGAATGAAAGGTAATATTACGGAAAATACGAACATGTCGCAATGTATAATTAACATTTTACCAACAATTTTTCAGATTGGACACGTCATGGCTTTCCATACCTCTCGGTACCTGGGTACCCACCACTCCTCTGGGCATGCTTCATCCAATGAGCTTCAACCAGACGCCACTCCTCTCTGAGACAACTCACAACAGGGGGCTATAAAAGGGGTCCGTCTCCACCTGTCATCACTCAGCCCCTGTGACCGTCGATCGTCCTCTTCCAGTCTCTTCAGACCTCCTGACGTCACCATGAAGCTGTTTCTTCTTTCTCTGATCTGCATGGCCGCCGTCGTTCATGGTAAGCAATGGGTTGAGTAAATCCATGCAATTTATCTTTGTGATTAGCTTAGTTTTTTTTAATATACATATATATTGATGGAAGACAAAATTTGTGCTTTAGTGGATGTTTATGCTTAATGTGGGGTTCATGACCTTTCGTCTTAGGTGGACGGATCCGCCTTTTCCGCCGCACCAACTCTGAGCTGGTCACTCTGCTGGCCCCGGTGGGCAACGACCGTGAGCATGAAGCTGTTATTGAGCAAGCCAATTATTTATTTATTTTTATTTACGAATATCCACGAATATACAGTTAGCCAGTTGAAGAACTCCCGTTGGTGCTTCTAATAATGACTGTTCGAAGACCGTGGCATCTTTAAGTAAGAGAACTCCCTCTAAATATATTCTCGTACTTTCTCCGTCCATACCATTGATAGCTTGCGAAGATAACGTTACATGTTTTTATAGTGGCAGTTGCATTAGCGGATAAGCTGGACGCCGTCGGGGTAGACTACACGATGCCGATTACTGCTGTGGATCCAATAAAGACTTGGAAAGCCTTTGAAATCATTGCCGCCACCGTAACTGAAAAGATGGTGCCTGCAGACTGCGGACAAGCGGTTGCAGTGCATGCCGTCATCGGTAAGTGAGCTTCATTCTCCAGCAACTGACATGAATTCTAGTTTATTCCATTCGTTATTCCACTGGTACCCGTGCAATGGGCAATTCCTTCTGCTTCCAGGCTTTGTGGAACATCTGGTGCGGAACCTGGTGGTGGAGGATATGCTGCTGGCCGGGAAGGAGATTGGTGAAATCGACCATCTGCACCATCTGAAGTCTGGCAAGGCTAGCGGGGAGTCGATGGAATCCATTGAATCCGTGGAAGAGATGATTGCGCGTCGAAAGGGAGGTCATGGTAGTGGGATGGGCAAAAAGCCGTCCATGGTGGACGTGGCGGCCCACATGAAGGAGGTGGTGGACTTCATCTCTGCAGCACTGCAGGAGAAAGTAATGGTATTCGAATCTGCCATCGGTGAGAACCCCCCGCCCCCCTTCGAACTATCTGGTAACCATCACTTTAATATGCCAAGGTGACCTAAATCTTTGAAATTAGTTCTACTTCTGGTCAAATATTTGTGTCGTGCATTCCTGTTTTATACGATGAATACAATCCTGAATGCAGTTTTGTCCTTCCCCAGGAGATATCCCGATGGATGGCCTCTTTGATGAAATTCAGGCTTTAATAAGCCAGGAACTCTTCCTGGAAAGACCAGTAGGCGAGCTCTTCCAGATGGTGGCCATCTCCATCCACAAGTACATGGCTCCATTCGCCACAGGACCGATCACTTGCGACTTGTCGGCCGCCCTTCCACAGATTGAAGCCGGCATTGGGGCCATTGTAGACTTCTTGCAGGGTGGTTTTGAAGCGTCCGTGCAGAGCTTGGCCTTGCCGGCCCCCATCAAGGTTATGGTGACGCGGAAGTTGATGAAGGCCCTTCCCGAGGTGGCTGAGATCGTCATCGGACTGACGGAGGCCACGGCGTCTGAAGATTTCGTCTCTGGCTTCATCTCTTTCTTCAGTAAGTAAACCAAATCTACCTGTCCGCTTCATGTTCCCTTTGACAGTCCTGCCTCAGCCTTGCGCCTATATCTAGCCGTGTGCCACCTTCACTCACGCTGGGATCCTTGTGCCACCTTCACCTTCACTGACCCTTGGGGCCTTGAGCCACCTTCACTGACCCTGGTGTTTTGTTGCAGAAGAGGATGCCGATGAGCTGCTACACATGGCGGCCATCAACAAGGTCGTGGAAGAGGTCGTCATGGACGGTCGACTGGCGGCTTTCGGTAAGAACCGTTCTACTGTGGTCGTTGGTCAATTACTAAGGGTCCCGAGGGCCCCCAACCTAAATTGCCTTCCGTATTCCACTGGCACTTGGTTATTTATGACTGTTAATACTTCTCTTTCAGTTGAGAAGATGGTATCGGAGGGAAAGACTGCGGAGGTGGCGAAGCTGATCCTAGAGACGTTAGTATCCAGCCCGTGACTTGCTAGGCATTTGCATAACGCTATAAATAGCTACAAAGGTTATGTAATTGCTCTATGAAGGATGCCTGCCTGCTCACTACTTTAATCCTTCCGTATGCCGCTTCTTTCCAGCACTGCTGTGGCGTTGGGTGACCTTGAACTGACCCCGCCTGAGAGCGAGGCTGTCCTCAAGGCACTCGTTGACCTCCTGACGGGGAATAAGATGCCCGATGTGATGGTTCCTCAGAGCAAATGGCTCAATCTGCTTTTCACGGCAGTCCGAATCGGCGGTACCCTCATCAGTGTGTTTGCTTGATTTGGTTGCAATATTATCGCAATAAAGGAATGAAAGCTTCAGTTCTTTTTCGCAATTTCGTTCGTGCCACCTGCTCACACTTTCGTTTATAGTTTCTAAATTCATCGTTTTTAAACCCAAGATCTCCATATCTAATATATTGTATTGAAGTATGGGGAGCCTGGTGTATTAGCTTCTTAACCATCTGATTTGATAAGATTTTAAAAAAAAGCAGTTCGCATATTGTCCGGAGTTAATAAATGGGCCCATTCAGCACCGTTATTCGTAATGAATATAAGATTCTACCGCTCACATCATTATACGAGATTAGCGTGTTATTATTTATATATAAGCAATACAATGGATTGCAGCTTATCATACAAGATTTGTTTATAAGAAATGGTGACATGCATAAGTATACCACTAGAAGGTCGCAGCTATTACATGTTCCTAAACATAAATGTCAATGGAAGAAAATATATATGAGATATAATGGGATATATATATTTAATAAATGGTTTGGTAAGGTAAACTTTCAATCATCGCTTCAACTTTTTAAGAGAAATACTAAGGATAGTTTGTTAAATATAATCGATACTTTGTTAAATATAATCGATACGAGTGATTGTTACCTGTGATGTGTAACTAGCCATCTCCATATAATCATATCTGTTAATTTGTTCATCGAAAGAAAGAACTATTATAGCGCAACGATTTGGCCAAATACATATACTATCTAGATTGTTGTAGTACTGTTCCCTGTTCCGTTTGTCCTGTTTTTTTTTGTTTTTTGTTTTTTTTTCTTTGAGCGAATTAGCCTCGGCTTTAGCTCCTTGCCAACAAGTTTTGTATTATTTCGATTTGTGTACTCTTTATGGTAAAAAAATATTTTTATTATTATAGTGACCCCCCCCCCCTGCAGTACGCGGGGAAAATCACTTGTTGGGGGGTGGGCATTGTCATAGGCTGAAGCAAGGTCAGCAAGGGTGAAGCGATCCCTATTGGTGACGTGGGAGTGTAGGGGGGCAGATTGTAAAGACAGAATAGTCGTGACCAAGTGTCCCTTAGCTTAGCATGGGATTATCGGGCCATGTGGATTAAGGGACACTTTGTCATAGGCTGAAAATAGCCATGACCAATCCATTGTCTGCTTGGCTTGGCATGGGTGAAACTATCCATATATGTGGTAAAGGGCGTGTGGGGGAACAGCGGATACAGCATGTCATAGAGCAAACAGCATGGCCATGATCAAGTACCCCCTTGGATTACCGTACCCCCCCCCCCCCCGCCAGGGGGCCCAGGGTTTGGGACCAGGGTTTGGGCCCAGGGTTTGGGCCCAGGGTTTGGGCCCAGGGTTTGGGCCCTGGGTTGCTTCGGCCCCTTTGCTGGTCCTCCATCGGAAATTGTGGCCATTTTGTACAAAAATCGTCACAAATCAGAAAACACGCTAGAGCTGCCATTTTCTTGTGCCAAATGGTAGGAAATATGCATCTGCAGTAAAAGAAGAAAATAATCTTACGTTCGGCTGCATTGTCCGGGGGCGACCTACGGTTCACCACAGTGCACCCCGGATCACCCCGGATTGACTACGGCTACGATTGCCCAGGGTTGTCTACGGTTATTGTACCCGGTTTTCAGAACCGGGATAAACCGGGCCTATAAACCGGCACATGTAAAATACACTGATGACGTCACTCTATTGTTCTCTCACGACATTATTTGTCTGTAATGTAGTGGGTTTGAGTCAGAAGGATTTTACATAAGGTAATTACATAAGTTAATGACCTCGGAAAACAACATTACCGGATAACAATGGATAACACGGGTAACCATTATTATCCGGTAATGTCGCGTTCTTCGGACATTAACTTACGCTTAAAGTACTGCTATGACGTCATTCTATTGTCTGAACTGTACATTATTTTTCACGAATGTACTGTTTTAGCGAGCTGATAAATTGCGATTGACTCAAGGAGACCAAACAATTTTTCTGTTGAACAATCGTCCTTCTGTTACGAAATCGACCATCGCAATCAATGCCAATCATGAGCAATAAGTGAACTTGTCTGAAATAGGTCACAACCACAATGGATGATGAACTGGAAACTTGACGCCCGACGGAAAGCCCCAGCAAAAACAGATACAAATTTCTCCTCAAAACAAGCATAGATCAGAATATCCACTTGAAAAACTGAATTTGAGATCATATGTAATTCATATGTAAAATACATACCGACATTTCCTTATATCCTATAATCACACTAGAAATCCTTTTTCTTTCTCGTGAATCCCACGAAATTCGTTTGCAATTCATATCCTATCCATCAACAACGCACTGGATGTGACTTGTGTCAAACACCATAACAACATCGCTGCGTATCATATCCTTTCAGTATCCAATAATGTGAACCATTGTATCCTATTCCACATTTAAATGACCATTATCGTCTGTATAAGGACACATAACTTGCGTCAAGCACCATGGCAACATCGCTGCGTATCATATTCTTTCAGTATCCAATAATGTGAACCATTGTATCCTATTCCACATTTAAATGACTTGTGACAAACACCATGGCAACATCGCTCCGTATC
Organism: Arenicola marina; assembly: GCA_964019135.1. NCBI lineage: Eukaryota > Metazoa > Annelida > Polychaeta > Arenicolidae > Arenicola > Arenicola marina. The sequence goes on from OZ025257.1 coordinate 24,556,198, forward strand.
ATACATGTCATATCCTTTCAGTATCCAATAATGTAAACCATTGTATCCTATTCCACATTTAAATGATCATTATCGTCTGTATAAGGACACATAACTTGTGTCAAACACCATGGCAACATCGCTGCGTATCATATCCTTTCAGTATCTAATAATGTGAACCATTGTATCCTATTCCACATTTAAATGACTTGTGTCAAACACCATGGCAACATCGCTGCGTATCATATCCTTTCAGTATCCAATAATGTGAACCATTGTATCTTATTCCACATTTAAATGACTTGTGTCAAACACCATGGCAACATCGCTGCGTATCATATCCTTTCAGTATCCAATAATGTGAACCATTGTATCCTATTCCACATTTAAATGACCATTATCGTCTGTATAAGGACACATAATCCATGCGAATTAGCCTACGCCCCTTGATGCGAAACACGACTTCATTCTTGCAATCTGAAGATGAACTAAACTGACTTGTGGCTGCATGGTCCGACGTTCTTCCATGTCAGGGCGAACCATTGTTTCAGCTTAGATCACGTATGACTCAAGCTTGCCATTGCTACAATAATACATTTCGTGGGTTCTAAGATGAGTGTATCCACGGTCTATTGCAAAACGTGTGACATGGACCCTGACTTTTAAAATGCCAAACCAACGGTTAATTTTGCCGGAGTATAGTGGGTAAATGTATCTTTTCTTATATTATTAAGGATAAAATATAGTAAATTTACTAGTTTTGTTGAAAAACAGCTTCATAACGTAACGGTCGTGATGTCAAAAATTGTAACGGTCGTAACTTTTGACATGAACAATGACCGCAAATTTACTTTAGAAAACACTTTTTCAAGTAACTTCTCATGATTTAGTTGCATTGTTTGGTCCTCTATCGAAATGTAACATTTACAGGGCGCAGAAGGTAATGCAATAACCAATAATTCAGACTATCATGTATGTAACGGTCGTGACGGTCAAACATCACTCATATCTTTTTTTTCTTTGCTCGTGTTGTTTTCTGCGTTCAGGCATAAATGAAAAGATATCACAACAAATGCAGCGTTGGCTAAATGTGGTGCACAACCAAACAACATTTTTTTGAGATATAAAGACATGTTCTTGTAACGGTCGTTTTTTGACGTCTTGACATTTAATAATGTCACGGTCGTATTTTGACCATCTCAGCACTGGTGTTGTGTCCTGGCATGCATACATTGTTTAACTTTGTAAAGTGTTGTGCAGTCACTAAAAGAATAATGTAGTTACCCAGAAAAATGTTGCCTAACTTAGTATTTAACACAATTTTAAGCTCTTGATTGAGTCACTTGAATTCCAAACAGTTCTGATGACTGTCAGTGACTGAGGCGAATAACAAACGACACTCGACTCTTACTAAAACGTGAAACATGAAAACAAGGATTGAATGATTAAAAGTTCATTTGCTAGTTCATTTATTGTATAAAACAGGAACACACAATGTTGAAGACATACTTTAATAATTTACTTGGAGGGAACCCAGATATAGATACTGATGCACAAGAAAATGTAGACGCGACGTTAGCTGGTCATGATTCTTATTGTGAGAAATGCCAAGCTAATGAGCCAGTTATACTCAATGAGATTATAACTCATGATGAAGTCAGTAGAGCCATAAATGGCCTGCCCATTCAAAAGGCACCTGGTATTGATGGTATTGTGAATGAGATGATTAAGGAATTAAGTCATGCTACCAATATAGATATTACCCTGCTTGTTGGTGTGAAGCCATGATATCTCCGTTACATAAAGCAGGTTCTATAAATAGTGTGAATAATTACAGGGGTATTTCACTATTACCCAACTTGGCTAAATTATTCACCAAAGTTGTAAATGAAAGGTGTGTTACATGGGCAGAAGACTGACAATTCTCTTGAAGAACAAGCTGGCTTTAGGAGGGGGAGGAGTACAGTAGATCAAATTTTTACACTACAGGCTATGATTTAAAAGTACTTGTCAAAAGCAAGGGGAAGATTCTACTGCGCATTTATTGATTTTTCGAAAGCTTTCGACAGGGTTCCACACAAGCAACTATGGTTCAGACTATACAGTGAGGGAGTGCATGGTGATTTAATGAAAGTATTACAATCAATGTATACCAAACTGCAGTCCTGCGTGCAAACCTCTAAGGGTCTTACCGACTCGTTTACCAACAATATTGGTACGCGGCAAGGGTGTATATTGAGTCCCTTTCTCTTTAATATGTATTTAAATGAACTTGCATATACATGTAAGAAAGCCGGCTGTGAGGGTGTGTATGTGAATGAGGTCTTCCCTAATGTAATTCAGTTAATGTTTGCAGATGATATTGTTAATGGAACGGACGCAGTAGGTCGTTTACAGAAGCTATTAAATGTTTTAGAAGACTTTAGTAGCAAATGGGGATTGCAAATCAATGTGGATAAAAGTAAGATTATTGTATTTAGGAATGGTGAACCCTTGAGAAGCAATGAAAAATGGTACTACAAGGGAAAGCCTCTACAGGTTGTGTCTTACTATAAATATTTAGGTATCATATTTTCTTCCAAATTGATGTGGTCTGTGGTTCAAAAAACTCTCGCCTCCCAAGCGGGTAAAACAGTGAAAATTATTGAAGAAATTTCAAAAAACTGTGGTGGTTTGGAGGTAGAGACATATTTTGATCTCTTTGACAAAACGATAGTACCCATTCTTACATACGGTGCAGAAGTTTAGGGTTACGATGTCAAAGATTGTATAGAACGTGTGGACACTAAATTTTTTTAATATGTCTTGGGCGTACCATGGAGTACACCAAATTCAGCGGTTTATGGTGAGTGCGGTAGATTACCTTTAAGGGTAAGGTGTACAATTAGTTGTGTTAAATACTGGGTGAAATTGTTAAGAATGCCTGAAACCAGACTTACGAAATATACTTGCAATATGTTATTTAGGCTGCCAGAAGCTGGTCGTATGACCTGGGTTTCTAAACTCAAGCACTTACTTTTCTCTTATGGATTCGGCTATGCCTGGTTTCAGCAACAACTTGGAGATCCTGAGGCCTTAATTGAACAATTTTCCAAAAGGGTAATTGAGTGCGCTTGCCAGAACTGGCAGAGTAAGACAGACCTGACGATTGTAAAGAATATAAGAAGTTGCTCATACGCGAACCATACTTGTGTCTTCTCGAGGATTTTAGACTACGGCAGATCTTAGCCTTAATCTGTCATGTCAGTCGCATTTGTAAAAGGCTAATACACCTCTGTTTACGCGCTTTGGCACTTCTATTTTTGTACGGTTTTCGGTACGTCATGCATTTAACTTTCGGCATTTGGCTGGGCAAACCACCTTCATTTACATAACTCGGAATAACCAGTAGTGCACAGTATATTCGTGTCGTTCAGGTTCCTAATAATTGCGTTCAATTGCAATTATAATTGAACTTTACAGAAATATAAACGAATAATACTTTTGCGTTTAGGTTACACACCAATAGAAACCATCTCCATGATAAGTAATGGAAAACCCCACATTTTCAACCCCATGCCAGAAAAAAATCGGTACCCATGTTTGGCTATGTGGGCGATAGGAAATTATACAGCAAGTATCCAAATTTATTTAAACAACAAGCAGAACATAGGATTACGTGCGATATTTTATTGCTACAGCCCATAGTATGACACGCCCCCCCCCCCCTCCCCTTCCCTATAGCGCAACCCGCCTAAAATGAGAGACCCTGCGAATCAGCATCTGCTAAGGTAGCTTTGACATCAAAACCCATACCTACAAGGTTAGGGTTTTGATTAGTTGCATATCATTTCCATGTAGCAGTCATTTAGAAGTAAATATGGAGAAAAAAATCATGTGGTGAGAAAAGCCTTTCCACGCGTACGTGCGTCATGTCGGACAAACAAGTCGGACAAACAAAGCAGCATGACACTTTCTTGTCAGTTTCAGAGATGAGTATTTCTCACTTGTACCCACCATCATCTATGATTGTCAAATTTATACTCACGATTAAGGAAAAGGGACTTCAAAAATGTTCAAAGGGGGTCGGGGGGGGGGGGGGGTGCAACCCCCCTAAACACCCCTCCTAGATCCGCCCCTGATTAGCTACATAAAGGAACATATCTATCCTGAGGGATCAGTTGACAATAAGAAGCGGTCCCTCGGGCAATTGTCTGGAGGGTATCGTTTGACGGTAAGTATATATGTAACCTGAGTTAAATTGAAAAAATAAAGGGCCGCTGAGAAAGACAACTCACGAGGTCGAAGCGGACTTTGGTGGTAAAACGCCACGACCGAGCGGATTTTGGCGATGAAAAGAGGGGGGGGGGCTTTACTTTGGAACCCCCTCAAACCCAGCAATGTAAGTACCCGGGAGTGATGTCACGCTTGGTAAAGCCCAGTACACATCTAAAAAAGTTTCCGAAACTTTGTTTCTGTTGAAACACGCTGGTGTGTACCGGGATGTTCCCGAAACTTTGTTTCCGAAACTTTGTGCCCGAAGTTTTACCACATCATTATTATTACAACCAATGAGTACTCGACTCACTGTCACGTGGCAGCGAGTGGGATCATGTGACAACACCAGATTAATACGCACTCATGGAACCTGACAATGGACTCAGAGACGCAATTTTATGTGGTTGCCGATTGCCTTGCGGAGGACGATTACGAATCCACTCACGGACCCATGTTTGAGGATGTAGTCGTCGCCGCCTTCGTCGCAAAATATTCAATAAAACAACAGCAGCTCCACAGGAAGCCAGTGGTTCTCGATTGTCAGCTATTTGATGCTAATGTCCATTAGCCAAAGAAGTGACATAAGTAAAAATGCTGATACTCTGTGTCGCATAAATCCAGTAAGGGGGGAGGCAAGGGGGGGTCGTGTTCCCAGATCACGAAGACTAATTTCCCAGGTCACGATGAATTAAAAGCAGAACTCTCCGCATGCAAATGAAGGGCGGATACACGATACTAAATTGACGATTTCCCGATTCACGGTTATTTAATATTAAAATCCCCAGTTCACGTTTAATGAAAATCCTTGATCACGGCGGTCGGCTAATACTCCATTCCCAGTTCACGGTAAAATGAAAAGCCCAATTCCGAGGAACGCAAGTACCCCTTGCCCCCCCCCCCTCCTCCCCCAGTAAGTGGACTTAACTCCAGAGAGAGGGCGAAAGGCAGAGGTAAATACAACTGAAAGAAAAGTTTCGGAAACTTTGTGTCGCAGAAACTTTAGGTGTGTACGGGTCGGTTTCGGACACAAAGTTTCGGAAACAAAGTTTCGGACACAAAGTTTCGGAAACTTTTAGGTGTGTACTGGGCCTAATGCCAGTGCCAGTAAAGATATCTAAAGCCCAGTACACACCTAAAAACCTTGTGTCCGAAACCGACCCGTACACAGCTAAAGTTTCTGCTGACACAAAGTTTCCGAAACTTTTCTTTGAGTTGTATTTATCTCTATCTTTCGCCTTTCGCCGGGGGGGGAGGGGGGGGGGGGAGGGGGGCGGGGGCAAGGGTTATTTGCGTTCCTTGGGATTGGGCTTTTCATTTCACCTTTCATTGGAGGGTATAGTCGGACTGCACCTCACGGCGTGATTTCACCCGTGTTAAAATAGTTATGACGTCATCCTATTGTCTAAACTGTACATTAATTTTCAAGAATGTACTGTTTTAGCGAGGTGATAAACTGCGATTGACTCAAGGGAGGCCAAACTATTTTCCTTGTTGAACAATCTTCTTTCTGTGACGAAATCGACAAGCACAGTCAATACCAATCATGAGCAATAAGTGAGCTTCTCTGAAACGAGTTACAGCCATAATAGACGACCAACTGGAAGTTTGACGCCCGATGGAAAGGTCCAGCCAAAACAGATACACATTTCGCTTCAAAACGTAGATCACAACATTCATTACTAGAAACTGTATACGAAACAATTCGTATGCAAAATACATAGCGTCATTTCCTTATGTCCTATGATCACACTAGAAGTAATTTGTCTTTCTCGTGAATCCCACGAAACTCATTTTGCAACGCGTATCCTATCCATAAACAACGCGCTGGGTGTTTCTTGTTTTAAACACCATTGCAGCATGAAAACACTGCAAGAGATCGACATCTGTTGAATATTACTGAAATTGTTATTGTCATTGAAATTTGTTTCGAACATTATTTGGTTATTGATATCCTTAATTTGTTCGAAAAAAAGTTCTTCCTAGTGTTATTTTGTTCCAAAATTGTTGTAAAATTATGAGCTCAAACAGAATGTTAGCGCTATAATGTTATTTGATTTTCGAGCTACGGCTTTTTGCGTGAGGTGGAGGGGGGTGGAGCCGTCTTGAGCGAGAGACTTGGCGACTACGCACCAAATGGTGGCGGGTTCGAGCCACGCCTGTGTATGGGGCCTTTCATCTCATTATCTTACGGACTTCCCTGGCTCAATTTAGTCTTACTGTGCATAAAAATGGCTTGACATACAAACCATCTAGATTCAGGCATGAAAAATCCCCACTCAATGTCTCTGGTGACTGATGACGTCCTATAATAAGGAATCTCAATCCTGATTCAGCATTGCGCGTAGCATAGGCAGCCTCTTCCCGAAGCGCTTGGGACCCTCCACCGTGAAGAGTCCGGAATCGGCTCGGAAAGATCCAGAACCGACAGTCCAGGCCAAGCAGAGTCCGGAGCCCGGCCGTCGGAACCCCTCCAGGGAGGAACACAGGCAGAGAGTCCCGGAGACCCAGAACAGGGATGAGTCTGGATCCGGAAGCAAATCCGAGGAGGAACTGGACAAAGGTGGGTAACCATGGTGATGCCAACGTTCGGGATCCTGTGTTTTTACCGTGGGACAGACCGTTGGTTCAACCCGTATGTATCCGACTGATACTTTAGAGCTCACGATACGGATTATTGTAGTAAGTGCTGAGCGTGAGCAATGCGTGAGCTCTTCTGAAAAGATGGTTTGCCGTAACACATGCAAGAACGACCAGATTTTAAAATACTACATATGAAAACAGTGGTCAATGTTTAAAGTTTTTATATTAAATAGTTACAATTATTAGACGCATACTACTAATGCGTGCATAGTAAGAACCTATTCATGATAAATATTGTTTTATTTTAGACCGTACTGTGCTTTTGGAAGAATCGTATATATTTATATTTGTCTATTATAGCAAATATTATATTTTCTCTGCACAATATACATATTTTTCTGCGCTGTAAACATATTTGTTCTGCGCAATACTACGCTGACGTCACTCCGTTTGGTTGAATGTCCCATCATGTCACTCGTGACGCCGTGGTAGCCCATTGCTGACCCCTGTCTCTCTGCACCCCCCCCCCCCCCCCACACACACACAGTGGAGGCCGAGGACCAGGTCCGTGCCGCCCCCAAGCTGCCGCCAGGGGTGAGTTCCGAGCATGCGGACTCACTCTTTCCGCCAATAGGCGGATAAATATTACCCGAACGCAAAATCCGCGGTCCGCGTGAATGTTGCACTTGCTGGACTGCACAAATTTTGAAGATCGTTAAATGGCGCCATAAAATAAATCAACGGATACGTATTGTGTTCATTATCTTATTCTCGTTGTCATAATATTATTTACAGTTTTTTGCAAGTCGCAATACTACTATATATATATTAAATGTATTGTGCGGCCTGGACGCCATGTTGGAAATCCTCGTGATCCTCCTCTGGGTGGGGAGTAAGGTCTGGGAGTAAAATGTACCACGTGACCGCCCTATCGGACCACAATGTCCGCGTTCGGTTATGCATTCCGCGGAGTTCGACTACTCCGCCCGCATACCCGAACTCACGCCAGGTGTCCCCAGGGGTATGGGCATGCCCGATGGCGCCGCCCTGATGGCGGAAGTTCAAGCTAAACGTCTGTCGATGTCTCCCTTTGCCTCGAAGTCCTCGGTAAAGCGGCGCCAGGCCATCTGTACCCCATTGTAACTTGTGTTTCTGTCTGTTAACGATGGTCCATCTAATGGGAGAGTGCTCATGACCTGTTCATAATCCAGGTTAAATGTGAAGTATTTTTAACCGGGATCATTAATTGGTCATGTAATATAGTGTTTATTAATTTATTTATTCTCCAATAACATGTATACAATAGCAAGAAACTGACCGGGATCTCTTGCGTAAATTTGTTTTAAGATTTGTTCATGCCTGCTAAAAGCTGTACTGCAGATATGAAAGAACAGAATATTTGGCATGAGGTCATTTATTACTAACTGATATTAATGTAACAAGAGTAACGGACGACTGGACATGACTGCTGAATCGTGTTTATTGGGATAATCAAACAAAAATCCTTGTAAATGACGCTTGATGGACAGTAGCCAGACAACGTGTCAGTTGTGGACGACCCGCGTTTGTAAGACTAGGCTCGCCTCGCTATGGAAAGCGGAACGAGTCACGACAACCACTGTATGGACGGCGCTTGACGCATTAACCCATGTCACCTTAATATGACATGACATGTTGGTGTTTTAGGCCACTTTTGTGCACATACAGGCTAAATTGGGCCAAGGAACCTCCCGGGACGATGAAGGATGAAGGAATAAAACATGCCCCAGATTAGGTGCCCGAGCCCGGATTCAAACCCAGGACCTATTGATCTGCGGTCTAGTGCGCTAACCACTACACCAGGGAGGCCCCCTCACCTTAATATGACCCTCTGTCATTTTGCGCGCGGCAGGGCGACGCTGGGGCCAAGTCGACGGTAGCCAGGGAGACCCCGGCCCCGGTCACCTCCCCGACCCCGCCCTCTTCCCGCCTCAGTAACTACACCCCGGCCGGGGCCACCCCGGTGCTGCCCGTCTTCAGGAAAAAGCCCGGATCCACCAAGGACAAGAAACCCAAACCCGAGACTAGGGGTACCCCACCCCCTGCCGCGGGTAAGTAACCCCCCCCCCCCCACCCCACACACACACATCCGTCTACCCACACACACCCCTCCTCTGAATGGGATCCTGTGTAGGTCATATGAATGGGTGAAGAAAGACGAGGGATCTTTATCCTGCAGACATTGGCACAGGCGGGAGTCGAACCCGGCACCGGCCACTTGGGCTGGCCTAGCAGAACACAACACTCGTCACTAGCTACCTATTAGGCTACCGGGTGACCCAGGCTGTCCTGTGAGGGCAGACCATATATAGATATATATATATAGCCGTATAGTTCACGTATTACCCACGCGTGTGTCTTGCAAGCTCAGTGAACTAGCAGTTCGTGCGTTCGCACCTGCGTCTGAGGCAAGTTTCAGTCAATCCCCATCATTTTACCGTGTAATCGAGGTACATCTCAAACATCCAGATTTCATTTCATTTAATTTATTTAAGCTTAGGCACTTTGCATGTTACTTAATGTAAAGCGTTAGTAATAATAATATATATATATATATATATTTATTTATTTTTATTTTTTTTAGTAATAATTAGTTAGTAGTAATAATAATAATGAGTACTGAATGATTGGCGTAAATGGACTCGTTCTGTGTTTGCCACCCACAGGTGATAAGGCGGACGATGGCAGAGGGAGGTCCGGCCCTCCACCCCTCAAACCCAAGCCGCCCTCCATACGCCCCAAGCCTCAGGTGATGGCGGCCCCCGCCGCGGGCCCGGTAATGACCGCGCCACCCTCCCCTGGCTTCGCCTCGAATGCTCCCCCGTCCCCGTCCCCGGGGGCGGCAGCCGCAGCGGTGGCGGGGGCAGCGGCGGTGGCGGGGGCCCGTGGCCACACCAGCGCCACCACGGTACAGCTGAGGGGTAAACCCGCCCCCTCGGCCACCGCCGCCCCCGCGCCTTCCCCCTCCCCCTCCCCCTCCCCCGCCACCACGGCCGCCACCACGACCGCCACCACCACCACCGGGGGAAAGTCCACGGCAGGGACAGCGCCGAAGCCTGGTGAGAACAACATGTACCCACCCCCCCGCCCCCTACCCTTACCCACACTCTCTCGCCCCACTCCCCCCTCCCCCACCTACCCCCCGGTGGGTGGGGCTGTGCAATCTGAGGGTCGTACAGCGCGCGGGGTGACGTCCGGTACTGTGTAACATAACTCTCTTTTTGTGACGTCATGTCCGGGTTTCTATTTTTTGTATATTCTTAACCTTCTGGTGAAAGGCTTGCCTAGATAGATCTGAATCCCAAGCCAAGTTTGAAGTGTGCATATTTAAGTGTAAATAACACGTGAATATGGCCTGGAGTTTCGTTATGAATACCTGTAAACCATCATTCAGTCATTCAGACGTATTGTACATTCCACGTAGTGACTACATGTGGTGAGCCCTATTTATATTTATTTATCTATATACTTACCTATTATCTCATCAAGATCAATATTCAGACTGTTTTCTTCCAATATAAGATCGCTATGATTCCTCTTGTGCATGCAAAAAGTCCTAGTTTATAGTACTAATTTAGTTTCTGGGACTTTTTTTATGCTCAGTGACTAACATTCCCCTGATTACTCCAGAGGTCATATTCTATAGTAACACCTCTCTTGTTGCGATAAACTCGGCCAGCTTTCATCTAGTAGCATGGATTTTTAATTCCCCCCCTGTCTATACAATATTAACGCTTTTTCTACTGTAGATAATGCTTGGTATGACATTGCAAAGGCTTGAATATATTGACTATCTGTATATGTAGCCTTTAATGCATCTAACGAATTGTACATTTATGTGAAATGTTAAGACCTCTAGCAAGAGGCGTCATGCTTACGTAGTTTGTATATGTTCATAAAATAGACTTAGCGTGGCCAGTGGCCAGATTAGCTGTTTGTGAATGAATAATAATTTAGGTCTCCATTTTATCATAATCCGCCCTACGCCCCCCCTCCACCCCCCCCCCCACCCCTACCCCTACCGCCCTGTTATCGTCCTGCTTCCCGACCTCATGAAATTTCGATATTTGGGCGCCTTATCAGGGCCATCCCCCTCCACCCACCTCTAATCACCCCTTTCCCAGCGGTACAGCGCTTGAGCGGGCTGTGGAACATGTGGTGCGAGCATGCAAGCTCCCAACGTCCACCCCCCCCCCCAGGCACCTGCTTAGTGCTCCATACTCCGCCCTTGTCCTGATGGTGCTTCAAGGCGCCAGTCATCCCCTTCCCGGTCGCGTCCTATCGCGTCCTAGACATCTGCTTCGTCACGTTTCCACCCCCCCCCCTCCTCCCCAAACTTCCCTTTTTGTTCCCTCTCGCCCTTCCCTTGCACTTCCCATACAATTCCCTTTGCACCCGCTCCCCCATCCTCTGACCCCCCCCCTCCGCTGTGACCCCCCCCCCCACCCCACTCCGCTTTGACCCCCCCCCCACCCCACTCCGCTTTGGACCCCGCCCACCATCCTTTGCACCCCCTACCCCATCCTCTGACCCCCCCCCCCTCCGCTGTGACCCCCCCCCCACCACACTCCGCTTTGACCCCCCCCCACTCCGCTTTGGACCCCGCCTCCCCCTCCACCCCCTCCATCCTTTGCACCTCCCGCCTCCGCAACATGGACTCGTCCAAATCTGCTTCTTGCGCTCACTTTATCGCCCGTGTACCTCATTCATTCCTTACACCGTTTCCTCCCCTCCTAAAGCCGTGCCCGTTACCCGGGGATTCTCAGGTACGTCACGTATGACCTTGCTGTGGGTCCTACTGGAGGCAACCAGCCTCGCAGCATCAATTAAACGATATTTTACATTAGATTTACCGTAACGACTAATTGATCCCTTTCCTTGTGTTGAAGTTGGGTTAAAGCAAATGCTTGAAATACAATCTACAGGAATTAGTAGCAAATATCCACCAGTCCCAAGTTTGTTTGTTAACTTAAACAATTCAGTCATTATTATTAATAGGTTGTATATTTCACTGCTTTCGTATAAAATTATGGAAACACTTTAAATTGCATAACGCATTGATTTCAAACATATACTTTAGAAACAAATACTTTAGAAGAAATTTGACATTAGAAGCTTTGTAAATATAAATTTGCATTGCATATAAGGTTCTTGGTCATCTGACGCGTGGCTATTTTTGTGTGATTTTCTTGTAATACTTTAAAGGATTTAAATAACTACTGCTTACACACCAGGCTAACATGTAACTTTGCATAAATAACCACGGACTTCTTACTTACCGTCTGTCTCTGCCATTTACTGTCTGTCTGTATTGTGATTGCCTTTTCTTCACTCTACTCACCGCATATACATCGGAATGAGCCTCAATATCTCAACTAATTTTTGTCTTTGTCCGTAACTGCAGTAAGAGCGTATCTTAGGAGATTCCAAGGTAAAGTGGCATCTAGACTTTGCCTAGTCGTCGTTTTCTTTTCGTCTTACCAGCGCTTACATGCGTCTTGTCTGTGTTATAATCATTACCCGCTAGTCAAGGCTCATTCATGGTAACACGTGTGTCTTGTGGCTTATCGCACGTGTTGTAGTGTTGTTCGGTGTTTAGGTTGGCTTGTGTTGTTGTCGTTGTTCTTGTTGGTGTGCTCTTGTCGACGTGCCTAACGATGCGGCTATTGACTTATTTTCCATCAAATGCGTTGGAATTATTGACGCGTTTAGTCTCAGTGTGCTTCTAGTGTGTAAAATAACTTGTGGGTTCCTATAATAATCTCAAAGGTTAATGTAGTTTCCTCTATCGTCTGTGGCTTGTTGGGGTTATAAATCACTCATAATTGTATTTCTCCATCTCGGTGAAATCGTTAACATCGTTGTAAAGTCGCCATTAGTTATTTATTGTTGTTTTTAGTTATTTAACGTTATTGTTTGTCGTCTTCTATTGTCATTTTTAAGTTGTTAAATATATGGTAAAATGGTCAAAGTAAATGGGATCCAGGGGTGGAAGTGTAAACAATGCTTAGTGCTGTACCCTAACGTACACAGGGTCTCAATGGGGTATAGGTAACCATGACAATGTGGAAGGCTTACATTACGCCGGCGTCTCAATGGGGTATTGGTAACCATGACAATGTGGAAGGCTTAAAATACGCCGGCGTCTCAATGGGGTATTGGTAACCATGACAATGTGGAAGGCTTACATTACGCCGGCGTCTCGATGGGGTATTGGTAACCATGACAATGTGGAAGGCTTAAAATACGCCGGCGTCTCAATGGGGTATTGGTAACCATGACAATGTGGATGCTTACATTACGCCGGCGTCTCAATGGGGTATTGGTAACCATGACAATGTGGAAGGCTTACATTACGCCGGCGTCTCAATGGGGTATTGGTAACCATGACAATGTGGAAGGCTTACATTACGCCGGCGTCTCGATGGGGTATTGGTAACCATGACAATGTGGAAGGCTTAAAATACGCCGGCGTCTCAGTGGGGTATTGGTAACCATGACAATGTGGAAGGCTTACATTACGCCGGCGTCTCAATGGGGTATTGGTAACCATGACAATGTGGAAGGCTTACATTACGCCGACGTCTCAATGGGGTATTGGTAACCATGACAATGCCGGCTTCTCAATGGGGTATTGGTAACCATGACAATGTGGAAGGCTTACATTACGCCGGCGTCTCAATGGGGTATTGGTAACCATGACAATGCCGGCGTCTCAATAGGGTATTGGTAACCATGACAATGTGGAAGGCTTACATTACGCCGGCGTCTCAATGGGGTATAGGTAACCATGACAATGTGGAAGGCTTACATTACGTCGGCGTCTCAATGGGGTATCGGTAACCATGACAATGTGGAAGGCTTACATTACGCCGACGTCTCAATGGGGTATTGGTAACCATGACAATGTGGAAGGCTTACATTACGCCGACGTCTCAATGGGGTATTGGTAACCATGACAATGTGGAAGGCTTACATTACGCCGGCGTCTCAATGGGGTATCGGTAACCATAGCAATGTCGAAGGCTTACATTACGCCGGCGTCTCAATGGGGTATCGGTAACCATAGTAATGTGGAAGACTTACATTACGCCGGCGTCTCAATGGGGTATCCATAACCATGACAACGTGGAAGGCTTACAAATAGTGCTTCGCTTTGCTTCTATCTGAATATCATAGCAATGACAATGCACGAAAAGAGCAATAAGGCTAAATTTCAACTTAACTGCTCAGATCATTGGTCATTGGCTTGAATAATATGGGAGTTGTCGATGAAGTAAAAACTTATACTAGACAACTTATACTATGTGCTTCGGTACAGGGCTTGGTGATGTTGTTTTTTCATAGTGACTATATAGTGTATTAGATCTGGTAGATATGATAGATCCATACAAGTGGACACGGTAAATGTAGCCCCAGTGGTTGCTCTTTTAGGCTTTATCACATGTGTAGAAATAATATTAGAAATTAATTTACAAATTTAAATTCCTTGGTAAGCAATGATTCCACGCTTGTTAAATGTTAATATTCAGTTCAATGTTGAAGCTATTATGTGCGTCTTATCTTTGCCGGTTTAATACACGATAATTACAGAACCCTCGTCTCAAAAAGACGTGGATGCAACCATCTACAATATATACACCTTCTGTGCACTGTGGAAGGTTAGTCTGTGGACTAATATTAACTTTGCGCCGCTGCTCTTAGACCTCTGCTTTAATAAAATGCTTTTCATTGTGTTTGTGAAAATGTGTGTGAAAGAATGAACAAAATGACGCAACTGAGATTATATTGAATACGTTGACGGGATTTGTCTACATTTACACCATGGTGATGCAGCAATGAGCCTTACGTACACTGCTCTCCCTCTGGCAAGACAGGTTTAGGCCACTGTCTACTGTCTTTTGTGCTGTGGACGACAAATTTCTACGGCAGTATTCGTTTCTGGCTTTTGTAATTTGTATGGCTGTGCGACCAAGGGATGCATCGGGGACGTTGTGAATGTTCTGACAGCGCCACTGAATAGGGTATTCAGGTACTGTTCTTGAGGACCACCCGAATGGCCTAGTGGTTAGCGAGCTCGCGCTTTGTTCAGTGAACTCTGCTAGGCCAGCCATCGTGCCAGAGTTTCGGGGCTTCGCGTCCCTCAGTTGCAAATGTGTACTTTGGTTTAAAGATAATATACTCGAGATCCTAATATGTCCATCTTTGGAATAATTAGTTAGAAGAGGTTTATCTCTGGGGATATGGCTCTGCGCTACCATTGATATCGTCCGTCGATATATACCACTCGCAGGGTAAAGGGTCGTTTGAAGCGGGCCAAATCAGAGCTATCGTTCACAAATTTGCCCACAATCGCGCCTAGATGGGTGGATCAAGCCCCGCTGTGGTCCTGTCTGTGTGGTCGCAGGACATAGATCCCATGTCCTTCTTCGCAAAGGGTAAGGGATTACCCCCCGGGGACATGGCTCCACTCCGCCTTCCTTCTCCCGCTGACGCGATATGACCAGAATGGGTTAAAGCGTCCTGAATATACAACCAATATGCCCGTCAATCAACCCTGGACTTGTTTTTTTCCCCCGGCAGAAGCTGTGGAGGAATCGGAGACCGCCTCCCCTCCCCGCAGCGGGACTCCGCCCAAGGACAACCCCAGCGAGGGGTCAACGGCTGAAGGTCAAGGTTATACAGCCGTGAGGAAGCGTTCATCTGTGAGAGAGAAGGCGGCCTTTCTGGACCGGAACCAGAACGAGTTCGGTGTGAGCGTGCGCAGCGGGAAGGACTCCACAGATAAAGGTAAGGCAGGGTGAAGGACACGTGACTGTCCAGGTTCGCCACGAGTCACCTCGCAGCCCTATCTGTTACATGGTCAGTTTAAGATTTATGCTCACGACCAACAACGACAGCGGGTCATAATGTAGGGCCGTTGTTTTAAAAAGACAATATTCATGTTCACGTTGTTTGTCATATCTGTATTTATATTTATTTACATGTATAAAAAAAGTCAACTCTTTTGACCTTTTGAAGGATAAGGGTTCAACTTCACGAGCAAAGTTACGAGATATTAGTGAAAGTACCTCCTGTTCTCACCAACAACCATCTGGACATAGAACACAATAGAAACTGCTTGGTTTTATGCCTTGGAAAACACTGGATCACCATTAGTTTTAATGGGTTTAATTGACGTCGTCTCGAAGTTATTGGTCTGAGACGTAAGAATGGAGTCCTGTGTCCGGATTCTGCGCAGAGGCTCTGCTCTTAACATTGCATTCTGATTGAGATGCGAAAGGAATTTACTTGCACGGGGTTTTTGGTCGCCAGAAGCGGAAATCAGTTCTACAACTTACGTGATTTGTAAACCTTTCTCTCTGACTAAATACATCATTTGCCTACGCTAAGTTGCACGTGGTTTCTGGTCGTCCGAAGCGGAATTTACGTAATCAGTTCTAGAACTGATGTGATTGTTCACCGTTCTCCCTGACCACATTACTTGCCTACGCTAGTTTACTTTAACCTATATCGTTGACCCCATCTCTCGGTTTGACCTCGGTGTGACCTCGGTGTGACCTGTGCGCCTGGCGTCTGTGTTACAGGTCTGGGCGAAGGGGCCGGCCGCTCCAGACCCGTGGATGCTGACCCCCGCCAGCCGGAGGGAGGCCATCGCCGAGACCGGGGCGACTCCCTGGGAACCAGCCCCCGGGGATCCACCGGGTCCAGTCTTAGGTACGCCTGTCGGCCGCGCCATGACGTCATCTTGTGGTGGCGCCATCGGCTGGTGGCGTCATCGGGTGGTGGCGCCATTGCTGTGTGATGACGTCATCGGGTGGTGGCGCCATTGCGGTGCGATGACGCTATCGGGTGGTGGCGCCATCGCTCCGTGATGACGTCGCCAGCCTCTGACGTCATTAATACGCGATAATGTCGTTAGCTTTTGACGTCAGGAACCTTGTGCCGTCACGAAGCCTATGACGTCGTGTGATATCTTGACATTTTGATTCTAACATGATGTGATGAAATCTATCTTACAACCAGAAAGCGTTTGCGATTATCTAACACATGAAGAACCCGTTAAACTGATGATAAAGTGAAGACTAACATTGCCAGATGGCTTATCTGCATCTATATGTAACGTATCCCTGTTTCGTCGCCAGGTCGTCCACAGAGCTGACCGAGGATGATCCGGACAAGGACCAATCCAGAGACGTCCCGTCGCCGGGGGCCGAGTCGCCGGCAAATGGGGGCACGCCAAAGGAAACCAAGGAATCCGAAGGCTTTCTCTTATACTTGTAGTAACCTAGCAACCCTTTTTTATAACCATTGTCTGTGCTGACGTCATATCCGCTTCGCCGAGCGAGGCCCGGATGAGGTCAAGGCCAGCCAGTCGAGCTGTAGATGTGCATAGGAAGTGTCTATAGGTATTTTTATAAGGCTCCTTAGCTCGCCGAAAAATGTTCTGTCACATTTGGTGTCTGTGTTCTGAACTGTACGGTGTGGTACGAGGGCGTGGAGGGTCATGAGTTGGCGGCGAATGGTATAATATAGAGAAGTTTATAGTACGCAAGCTTTATAAACAAACTCCTTGCATGATGTAACTGGCTTGGAAGGAAGACTCCAACCGTAATTGGATCTCTACTTTATATATATATCTACGTTATATATATATATCTCTACATTATATATATATATATATATATCTACATTATATATATATATATATATATATATGTGTGTGTGTGTGTGTTTTATGTTATGTCTGGGGTAAGGCACGTTTGGCATCACCTATTATTTTAGCTTCACACCAGTGTGTGTAGTCTTGTCTTGCAGATTTTGTCCCAAGTTTCTTCAGTGTGGCGTACGCAGTATTTTATTAGCGGTGTGTTGTAACGCGTTGACCATATGTCCAACAACTCGAGACTGTATGTCGCTTCTGTCAATAAGCATGTCCAACTCTGTAATATGTACAGTCCCTGGTCTCTACATGTTGTAGAGTTAGCTGGCTGATCAACGGTGTGTTTTTTCTTTTATTCCGTAACTCTTTTTTTTTGTTCTTCATATTATTCCCGTCATAATTGACTAATACCTTTAAGAATATACCAGGGGGAGGGAATCAGTTTGTTTTACCTTACCTCATTAGCTTTAAGGGATTAGAGTTGTTTTTGCAGCTGGGATTTTGTTGTGTTACTTCCAGTAAATATTGTCTCGAGAACTAAATGTCCCATTATATCTATGTGTCACAATCCAAAGTCTTGTCGCCAGGGAAGGTGATCAAATCCCGAATAATTGTGTCAAAGGTGGTTCATTCCATCAGGACGTACGTTAACGTACGTTAACTCGCCCATCTGAAAGTTCCGCAAAGCTTAGTTCCAGCAATGTCGTTGTCTAAACTTTAAACTTTCCAACGAGGATCCATTCTACTAATACGAATAACATATCACATACGATGTCTAGCGCCCCCCCCCCCCCCCGTTCATGCCCTTTACTTTCCACCTTGAGCCCAATGTGCAAATTTGCTCAATAAAATCTCGCTCTTGATGGCTTTGCCACGTCTTTGTCACGCGCTTGGTGTCACTGTCGCTTTCGACTAATTGCTATACTTAGTACTTTACCTACGGATCGATCTTTCCGGGAAATTCAATTATATATTCTCTCACTGATTTTCATGTCTTCCATCCTGTTTTTGTTCCCTGTATTTGTTCACGATTTTTCTCTGAACATTTGCAATGTTTAGTAGCTCTTTAGTGATAGCTAACGTCAAATCTTGGAATCTTTCAATAGGTGAAAAGTATGCAGTTGCTATAACAAATAGGCGGAACAAAATAGTTCTTTTTTTTTTGGTGTCGGTGCCCAGGGTACAAATGTCTGATTCAGTTACTGTTTTTACTTTAATTAGTGAATATAGGATGTCTGGATGTTAATTGCAGATTTCCTTTTGGAGTATCTGTTTCACACCAACGGTGTTACTTAATAAAACGAGGTAGTGTTTGTTTAGATATTTTCATTCCATCACAAAAGCTTCTTCTGTGCGTGTCCATATATATATATATATATATATATATATGTATACAATGGTTTGTCTATGTGTGAGTAGAAAAAGGGAACACAATTGTGTGGCATTACGTGTTTCAGTGGTTGTATATACTGTTTACCTTTTGCTATCTCTTGTTTATTAAGAATCTGGTGTCACATCGCCGGGCAAAAGTGCCTCTTAACGCTGCTTAGTTGTGTCTAACTAGTTCGCGATGCGCGTGCTTCATGAGCTGTTACTGGGATTTGGGGCATCGTAAACTGCTTAATTGCTTCTAGGAGGCGCAGTTTGCGCCTACGTTGAGTTGCGGGGGTTACAATTGTTTTAGAGTTCATTTCACGAAAACGTATATTGTGCCTTGTAGATTGACCCGGCATTGGCAAGGCAAGGCTTTCTTGTAATTTTGTTTTAATTAATTATTTTGCGTTCCTCGACTTCCCATGACGTAATGGTGGAGAAATCTCATGGACATCGTGACGGTTTTGCGTTGAGGCAAACACACATTTATTGGCCTCGCCTCATGTTTTATTCCAGTGATATATATCTCTCTGTGACTGGAGGTCGACACAAGTTTTTCCTTTGTTCTTTGGCCGATTTCGGGCTGTACGTACCTCTGGGCTGCACTGGTATGCATGTAAAGAATCAAAATAACCAGCTATTGCTTCCCACAAATGGTTCAGTTTATATGTATAGTATCCCATGAGATGCAGAGTTGATTCTCATATTGTATATAATGCATGTCGGATTTTATACCTACGTTCATTTGCGCCATACTTTCATTGTTATCGGTTTCGTCGTCGGAGTCCTGTCGTCATGGTGATGTCGTCATGGTAATGTGTATATTTTGTACCGTAGTTGTAAGTGTATGGGTAATTCGGTTATGCCGAACAAACTTAGGACCAATGTTGAAAAGTTGACGAATCGTTCCTATTTTTCTCCTCGTCGTCTATTTTACGCCGTGAATGAAAAGTTATCCGTGTCTAGCGTTTATATATTGAATAACAGATGCAACTTATTATTCGTGTTCACTTTACGCATGTATACGAGAAGGAAAATTCCAATATTAAACTTAATATAATAAGCTGGCAGATAGCAATGGCACCGTGAGAAATACTTTGTGATAAATGTCATGTTCAGTGTTCCTGGCTATAATCCCCAACGCGAGCGACGTATGGGGAGCCACGATTATTGTAACGTTAGTTCCACAGATAACACATTTAGTCAATCTATTATTATGTGAATATACACCATAGAATAGCATTGATATGAAGGCTGCAAATAAAAGTGTGCTAAGATATACCACCATCGTTGAGTTGCCTTTGTACCTGACTATTGCTATATTAACGTGGAGTTTATCGTGTTAAAGATGATTGATTGGCGGTGTTCATCAATTTGCTTCGACTTCTAGTAATGTGTAATCAAAATGATAAAATAAAGTAAAAACGATGTCTCCTACCTACTCTTCTGTAAAAAATAAATGGGTCACAACTAATGTTATAATGGCTGTCGATGAAGAATTTCGAAATTTCCACACGAAATATTCAACAGAAAAAAAACTGCTCAGACAAAATTAATACAAAATTGTCTGTAACAAGCTTGCTCGTTGCATGTTCAATTAATTAAGAAGAAGAATTAAATAGGCCTGCCTCGTTTTTTCGGAAATGAACATGGATATTGTGTAATTTTACACTGTTATATACATTAACTTAATCTTGAGATATCGAAAAGAAAAAATGCTCGCAAGGTCGAGAAACGGTCACAAATAAATAGTACTCTCTAGTACGTCACGGGGATCCCGCGTACTACCTTCAACACGAGTCGCTGGAGTTAATTTATCCCATCTCCAAAGATAATCCCGCATTGAGTGCTCTGGCCATCTGAGAGCCTAACCGCACGTGGATCGATGGTTCGAGCCCTGCTCTGGCCATGTCTGTGTGGTCGCAGGATAAAGATCCCATGTCTTCCTTCGTAAAGAGTAGGAGGTTATCCCCGGGGACATGGCTCCACTTTCCCTTCCTTCCCCCATTGACGCGATATGACCAAACGTGGTTAAAGCGTCCTGAATAACCAACCAACCAATCAAAGTTGATCCACATGTATACGGCGCGAGAATTAGCGAGTTACAGGTGCCTTTAACTGAGAGTCAAATCAGACCAAGGACGATATGCCAATGTGACACTGGGCGCATTTCTTTGGTAACCCGGGTGTATCCCTAGGGTGGACCGAATACGCACATTACGCCTCGGTTCACCGCCCGACCCTTCCTTCACCCTGGTATGGGTGCGCGCGCATCATTTCGGTATGCCGATGTGCCCCGTTCAAAATTGTGAGCTATATGTGAGTTTGCGTTGACGGTATTGAAACTACTCTTCCAACTTGTCGGATCGATTCATCGCTCATATTTTTTATTCTTGGATGAGCTCTTCTCTTCCTGGAAGAGATGAGACGATTATACTCTGACTCCAGGCTCGGTGTCAGGTGAGCTAATCGGTTGCGTGGGGCTTTTCCTGTCGTATGGCGAAATACTCACCATGACTCGCATGACTGCACTCGGTATTCATCATGTCTATGGTTACGTAAAAAAACATAGTATGAGCTGGCGGAGACTGAGCAGGCGAACACAATGGTGCCCCATTTGTCGACGAAATGTACACATCGACGATTTGCCTCAAAATACTACGCTTCCAATGGTACCATCGAACGGACCACATGCATTATGGAAGATCAATGTCCTATCTTTAACTATATTTTGCCGCTACGTTTAGTTATTTAGAAAACAATCGATCCCCATGATGTAAGCTGCAATAACCGGTCCCGTCCCGGCTAGTTTGTAGTTTTGTAGTTTATAGTTAAGAATGCCTGGATCAAAACAAATAAAATACACTTTGACACTCACTCGATTCCTTACGCGCAATTAAACCGCGCAGCCAGCCGGTTCCCAAAGCTGAAACATTGACTACAATGAGTGCGCGTCCCGCAGCTGTAGCAGGGAACCAGCGTGATGGACACTCGTTCTTAGAGCACGTGTTTTTTGTGGGGTTTTTTTGGTCCCCAAGGCACCTAAACCGGAAATAGAACCCGTGAGAACTGTGCAGCCTTATTGTACCAGTTACCACAATAATCAACTCGCAATAATAACAATTATTGTTTCGTTCTTTTATGATAGAGGAGGCAAAGCGACCCAGACACTGGTTGCGGGCATCGAAGGAGGGGGAGGGGGGGTCATGTTCCCAGATCATGAAGAATACATATCTTTATTCACAGTTCACAGTGAGTTACAAGATGAACTCCCTGCATGTGATAATGAGGGCGGATACATGATATAAATTAGCGATTTCCCGATTACCGGTTATCAAATATCAACATTCCCAGTTCGCAATAAAGAGAGGGGGCGGGGGATACCCCTTCTGAATCGCGAATCCTCAAAAATTAGGGAGAGTAATATCAAATCTCCAAGGTTGGGAGATTTTAAATCTGGGCGCGAAAAAAAGGCCGTAATGGTAATATCGCGAATATCGAGGAATTCGCAGACTGCTATATGCCCTATTCCCAGTACACCAAATAAACCACACGACGCTTTCGCGTCTCGTGCTTGATTTTAGAGAATGCACTCCAGCTCGTTCTTTAACTAGTACATCTAGAAGATATCCGAGAGTAAATTGCTCCACGTGACGGCGCTATTGGACCACACAATCTCTGCGTTCGGTTATGCGTTCCGCGTACTCCGACTACTAGGCTCGCACACAAGAACCCAATTGTCAGCCGTCAATCATTTTGGACACTAAAACATAACCATTATTTCATAAACTGACGTCATACTACAGAAGAGATTTAATTGATTGAAGTAATGCACGAACTCGAGACCTCATGTGACGCACAACCCGGCAATACATTGCCTCTTGAAAAAGTCTTCGTGTCACCGTAGGGAACCTGGCGTATTTAATACGTCAGTGCAGCATTTTGACAAACTGAGAGGGAACTGTTTACTTTGTTTACATAGGGTACCTTGTGTTATTAGGTTATTAGACTCCCCGGCACTCATTTGTAGAAATACGCGGGGCATTGGTCCCATCAATTTGCGAGCGCCGCCCTGGCGGGCGAGTATGCGAATGCATTGAAGAAGTAGCCGACAAAAAAGATATAATGGAGCTCCCAGGTGAGGCTAAGGCCGAAAGTAACTATCGAATGAAAGGTAATATGACGGAAAATACGAACATGTCGCAATGTATAATTAACATTTTACCAACAATTTTTCAGATTGGACACGTCATGGCTTTCCATACCTCTCGGTACCTGGGTACCCACCACTCCTCTGGGCATGCTTCATCCAATGAGCTTCAACCAGACGCCACTCCTCTCTGAGACAACTCACAACAGGGGGCTATAAAAGGGGTCCGTCTCCACCTGTCATCACTCAGCCCCTGTGACCATCGATCGTCCTCTTCCAGTCTCTTCAGACCTCCCGACGTCACCATGAAGCTGTTTCTTCTTTCTCTGATCTGCATGGCCGCCGTCGTTCATGGTAAGCAATGGGTTGAGTAAATCCATGCAATTTATCTTTGTGATTAGCTTAGTTTTTTTTGATATACTAATATATTGATGGAAGACAAAATTTGTGCTTTAGTGGATGTTTATGCTTAATGTGGGGTTCATGACCTTTCGTCTTAGGTGGACGCATCCGCCTTTTCCGCCGCACCAACTCTGAGCTGGTCACTCTGCTGGCCCCGGTGGGCAACGACCGTGAGCATGAAGCTGTTATTGAGAAAGCCAAACATTTATTTATTTTTATTTACGAATATACAGTTAGCCAGTTGAATAACTTCCGTTGGTGCTTCTAATAATGACTGTTCGAAGACCGTGGCATCTTTAAGTAAGAGAACTCCCTCTAAATATATTCTCCTATATTCTCCGTCTATACCATTGATAGCTTGCGAAGATAACGTTACATGTTTTTATAGTGGCAGTTGCATTGGCGGATAAGCTGGACGCCGTCGGGGTAGACTACACGATGCCGATCACTGCTGTGGATCCAATTAAGACTTGGAAAGCCTTTGAAATCATTGCTGCCACCGTGACGGAAAAGATGGTGCCTGCAGAATGCGGACAAGCGGTTGCAGTGCATGCCGTCATCGGTAAGTGAGCTTCATTCTCCAGCAACTGGCATGCATTCTAGTTTATTCTATTCGTTATTCCACTGGTACCCGTTCAATGAACGATTCCTTCCTTCTGCTTCCAGGCTTTGTGGAACATCTGGTGCGGAACCTGGTGGTGGAGGATATGCTCCTGGCCGGGAAGGAGATTGGTGAAATCGACCATCTGCACCATCTGAAGCCTGGCAAGGCTAGCGGGGAGTCGATGGAATCCATTGAATCCGTGGAGGAGATGATTGCGCGTCGAAAGGGAGGTCATGGTGGTGGGATGGGCAAGAAGCCGTCCATGGTGGACGTGGCGGCCCACATGAAGGAGGTGGTGGACTTCATCTCTGCAGCACTACAGGAGAAAGTAATGGTATTCGAATTTGCCATCGGTGAGAAACTTTTTTATGATCCAGTTACCTTGTCTTTAATATGCGAAGTTGAACCTACAGCTTTGAGATATTACATAATACTACCTCTGGCCAATTCTTGCATTCCTTTTGTTTCATACGCTAACGATGAATACAATCCTGAATGCAGTTTTGTCCTTCCCCAGGAGATATCCCGATGGATGGCCTCTTTGATGAAATTCAGGCTTTAATAAGCCAGGAACTCTTCCTGGAGAGACCAGTGGTCGAGCTCTTCCAGATGGTGGCCATCTCCATCCACAAGTACATGGCTCCATTCGCCACAGGACAGATCACTTGCGACTTGTCGGCCGCCCTTCCACAGATTGAAGCCGGCATTGGGGCCATTGTAGACTTCTTGCAGGGTGGTTTTGAAGCGTCCGTGCAGAGCTTGGCCTTGCCGGCCCCCATCAAGGTTATGGTGACGCGGAAGTTGATGAAGGCCCTTCCCGAGGTGGCTGAGATCGTCATCGGACTGACGGAGGCCACGGCGTCTGAAGATTTCGTCTCTGGCTTCATCTCTTTCTTCAGTAAGTAAACCAAATCTACCTGTCCGCTTCATGTTGACAGTCCTGCCTCAGCCTTGCGCTTATATCCAGCCGTGTGCCACCTTCACTCACGCTGGGATCCTTGTGCCACCTTCACCTTCACTGACCCTGGTGTTTTGTTGCAGAAGAGGATGCCGATGAGCTGCTACACATGGCGGCCATCAACAAGGTCGTGGAAGAGGTCGTCATGGACGGTCGACTGGCGGCTTTCGGTAAGAACCTTTCTACTGTGGTCGTTGGTTAATTACTAAGGGTCCCGAGGGCCCCCAACCTAAATTGCCTTCCGTATTCCACTGGCACTTGGTTATTTATGACTGTTAATACTTCTCTTTCAGTTGAGAAGATGGTATCGGAGGGAAAGACTGCGGAGGTGGCGAAGCTGATCCTAGAAACGTTAGTATCCAGCCCGTGACTTCCTAGGCATTTGCATAACGCTATAAATAGCTGCAAAGGTTATGTAATTGTTCTATGAAGGATGCCTGCCTGCTCACTACTTTAATCCTTCCGTATGCCGCTTCTTTCCAGCACTGCTGTGGCGTTGGGTGACCTTGAACTGACCCCGGCTGAGAGCGAGGCTGTCCTCAAGGCACTCGTTGACCTCCTGACGGGGAATAAGATGCCCGATGTGATGGTTCCTCAGAGCAAATGGCTCACTCTGCTTTTCACGGCAGTCCAAATCGGCGGTACCCTCATCAGTGTGTTTGCTTGATTTGGTTGCAATATTATCGCAATAAAGGAATGAAAGCTTCAGTTCTTTTTCGCAATTTCGTTCGTGCCACCTGCTTACACTTTCGTTTATCGTTTCTAAATTCATCGTTTTTAAACAAAGATCTCCATATCTAATATATTGTATTGAAGTATGGGGAGCCTGGTGTATTAGCTTTTTAACCCAAGCTAATACACCATCTGATTTGAAAAGATAAAAAAAAAAAAAGCAGTTCGCATATTGTCTGGAGTTAATAAATGGGCCCATTCAGCACCGTTATTCGTAAATGAATATAAGATTCTACCGCTCACATCATTATACGAGATTAGCGTGTTATTTATATATAAGCAATACAATGGATTGCAGCTTCTTATCATACAAGATTTGTTTATAAGAAATGGTGACATGCATAAGTATAGCACTAGAAGGTCGCAGCTATTGCATGTTCCTAAACATAAATGTCAATGCAAGAAAATATATATGAGATATAATGGGATATATATATTTAATAAATGGTTTGGTAAGGTAAACTTTCAATCATCGCTTCAACTTTTTAAGAGAAATACTAAGGATAGTTTGTTAAATGTAATCGATACGAGTGATTGTTATCTTAATGTGATGTGTAACTAGCCATCTCCATATAATCATATCTGTTAATTTGTTCATCGAAAGAACTATTATAGCGCAACGATTTGGCCAAATACATATACTATCTAGATTGTTGTAGTACTGTTCCGTTTGTCTGTTTTTTTTTTGTTTTTTTCTTTGAGCGAATAAGCCTCGGCTTTAGCTCCTTGCCAACAAGTTTTGTATTATTTCGATTTGTGTACTCTTTATAGTAAAAAAATATTTTTATTATTATAGTGACCCCCCCCCCCCTGCAGTACGCGGGGAAAGTCACTTGTTGGGGGTGGGGGGGGGGCATTGTCATAGGCTGAAGCAAGGTCAGCAAGGGTGAAGCGATCCCTATTGGTGACGGGGGAGTGTAGGGGGGCAGATTGTAAAGACAGAATAGTCGTGACCAAGTGTCCCTTAGCTTAGCTTGGGATTATCGGGCCATGTGGATTAAGGGACACTTTGTCATAGGCTGAAAATAGCCATGATCAATCCATTGTCTGCTTGGCTTGGCATGGGTGAAACTATCCATATATGTGGTAAAGGGCGTGTGGGGGAACAGCGGATACAGCATGTCATAGAGCAAACAGCATGGCCATGATCAAGTACCCCCTTGGATTACCGTACCCCCCCCCGCCAGGGGGCCCAGGGTTTGGGACCAGGGTTTGGGCCCAGGGTTTGGGCCCAGGGTTTGGGCCCAGGGTTTGGGCCCTGGGTTGCTTCGGCCCCTTTGATGGTCCTCCATCGGAAATTGTGGCCATTTTGTACAAAAATCGTCACAAATCAGAAAACACGCTAGAGCTGCCATTTTCTTGTGCCAAATGGTAGGAAATATGCATCTGCAGTAAAAGAAGAAAATAATCTTACGTTCGGCTGCATTGTCCGGGGGCGACCTACGGTTCACCACAGTACACCCCGGATCGACTACGGCTAGGATTGCCCAGGGTTGTCTACGGTTATTGTACCCGGTTTTCAGAACCGGGATAAACCGGGCCTATAAACCGGCACATGTAAAATACACTGATGACGTGACTCTATTGTCCTCTCACGACATTATTTGTCTGTAATGTAGTGGGTTTGAGTCAGAAGGATTTTACATAAGTTAATTACATAAGTTAATGACCTCGGAAAACAACATTACCGGATAACAATGGATAACACGGATAACCATTATTATCCGGTAATGTCGCGTTCTTCGGACATTAACTTACGCTTAAAGTACTGCTATGACGTCATTCTATTGTCTAAACTGTACATTATTTTTCACGAATGTACTGTTTTAGCGAGCTGATAAATTGCGATTGACTCAAGGAGACCAAACAATTTTTCTGTTGAACAATCGTCCTTCTGTTACGAAATCGACCATCGCAATCAATGCCAATCATGAGCAATAAGTGAGCTTGTCTGAAATAGGTCACAACCACAATGGATGATGAACTGGAAACTTGACGCCCGACGGAAAGATCCAGCAAAAACAGATACAAATTTCTCCTCAAAACAAGCATAGATCAGAATATCCACTTGAAAAACTGAATTTGAGATCATATGTAATTCATATGTAAAATACATACCGACATTTCCTTATATCCTATAATCACACTAGAAATCCTTTTTCTTTCTCGTGAATCCCACGAAACTCGTTTGCAATTCATATCCTATCCATCAACAACGCACTGGATGTGACTTGTGTCAAACACCATAACAACATCGCTGCGTATCATATCCTTTCAGTATCCAATAATGTGAACCATTGTATCCTATTCCACATTTAAATGACCATTATCGTCTGTATAAGGACACATAACTTGTGTCAAACACCATGGCAGCATCGCTGCGTATCATATTCTTTCATTATCCAATAATGTGAACCATTGTATCCTATTCCACATTTAAATGACTTGTGACAAACACCATGGCAACATCGCTGCGTATCATATCCTTTCAGTATCCAATAATGTGAACCATTGTATCCTATTCCACATTTAAATGACCATTATCGTCTGTATAAGGACACATAATCCATGCGAATTAGCCTACGCGCCTTGATGCGAAACACGACTTCATTCTTGCAATCTGAAGATGAACTAAACTGACTTGTGGCTGCATGGTCCGACGTTCTTCCATGTCAGGGCGAACCATTGTTTCAGCTTAGATCACGTATGACTCAAGCTTGCCATTGCTACAATAATACATTTCGTGGGTTCTAAGATGAGTGTATCCACGGTCTATTGCAAAAAGTGTGACATGGACCCTGACTTTCAAAATGCCAAACCAACGGTTAATTTTGCCGGAGTATAGTGGGTAAATGTATCTTTTCTTATATTATTAAGGATAAAATATAGTAAATTTACTAGTTTTGTTGAAAAACAGCTTCATAACGTAACGGTCGTGATGTCAAAAATTGTAACGGTCGTAACTTTTGACATGAACAATGACCGCAAATTTACTTTAGAAAACACTTTTTCAAGTAACTTCCCATGATTTAGTTGCATTGTTTGGTCCTCTATCGAAATGTAACATTTACAGGGCGCAGAAGGTAATGCAATAACCAATAATTCAGACTATCATGTATGTAACGGTCGTGACGGTCAAACATCACTCATATCTTTTTTTTCTTTGCTCGTGTTGTTTTCTGCGTTCAGGCATAAATGAAAAGATATCACAACAAATGCTGCGTTGGCTAAATGTGGTGCACGATACAACCAACATTTTTTTGAGATATAAAGACATGTTCTTGTAACGATCGTTTTTTGACGTCTTGACATTTAATAATGTCACGGTCGTATTTTGACCATCTCAGCACTGGTGTTGTGTCCTGGCATGCATACATTGTTTAACTTTGAAAAGTGTTGTGCAGTCACTAAAAGAATAATGTAGTTACCCAGAAAAATGTTGCCTAACTTAGTATTTAACACAATTTTAAGCTCTTGATTGAGTCACTTGAATTCCAAACAGTTCTGATGACTGTCAGTGACTGAGGCGAATAACAAACGACACTCGACTCTTACTAAAACGTGAAATATGAAAACAAGGATTGAATGATTAAAATGTTCATTTGCTAGTTCATTTATTGTATAAAACAGGAACACACAATGTTGAAGACATACTTTAATCATTTACTTGGAGGGAACCCAGATATAGATACTGATGCACAAGAAAATGTAGACGCGACGTTAGCTGGTCATGATTCTTATTGTGAGAAATGCCAAGCTAATGAGCCAGTTATACTCAATGAGATTATAACTCATGATGAAGTCAGTAGAGCCATAAATGGCCTGCCCATTCAAAAGGCACCTGGTATTGATGGTATTGTGAATGAGATGATTAAGGGATTAGGTCTGTCATGCTACCAATATAGGTATTACCCTGCTTGTTGGTGTGAAGCCATGATATCTCCGTTACATAAAGCAGGTTCTATAAATAGTGTGAATAATTACAGGGGTATTTCACTATTACCCAACTTGGCTAAATTATTCACCAAAGTTGTAAATGAAAGGTGTGTTACATGGGCAGAAGACTGACAAGTTTCTTGAGGAACAAGCTGGCTTTAGGAGGGGGAGGAGTACAGTAGATCAAATTTTTTTCAAAGTACTTGTCAAAAGCAAGGGGAAGATTCTACTGCGCATTTATTGATTTTTCGAAAGCTTTCGACAGGGTTCCACACAAGCAACTATGGTTCAGACTATACAGTAAGGGAGTGCATGGTTATTTAATGAAAGTATTACAATCAATGTATACCAAACTGCAGTCCTGCGTGCAAACCTCTAAGGGTCTTACCGACTCGTTTACCAACAATATTGGTACGCGGCAAGGGTGTATATTGAGTCCCTTTCTCTTTAATATGTATTTAAATGAACTTGCATATACATGTAAGAAAGCCGGCTGTGAGGGTGTGTATGTGAATGAGGTCTTCCCTAATGTAATTCAGTTAATGTTTGCAGATGATATTGTTAATGGAACGGACGCAGTGGGTCGTTTACAGAAGCTATTAAATGTTTTAGAAGACTTTAGTAGCAAATGGGGATTGCAAATCAATGTGGATAAAAGTAAGATTATTGTATTTAGGAATGGTGAACCCTTGAGAAGCAATGAAAAATGGTACTACAAGGGAAAGCCTCTACAGGTTGTGTCTTACTATAAATATTTAGGTATCATATTTTCTTCCAAATTGATGTGGTCTGTGGCTCAAAAAACTCTCGCCTCCCAAGCGGGTAAAACAGTGAAAATTATTGAAGAAATTTCAAAAAACTGTGGTGGTTTGGAGGTAGAGACATATTTTGATCTCTTTGACAAAACGATAGTACCCATTCTTACATACGGTGCAGAAGTTTAGGGTTACGATGTCAAAGATTGTATAGAACGTGTGGACACTAAATTTTTTTAATATGTCTTGGGCGTACCATGGAGTACACCAAATTCAGCGGTTTATGGTGAGTGCGGTAGATTACCTTTAAGGGTAAGGTGTACAATTAGTTGTGTTAAATACTGGGTGAAATTGTTAAGAATGCCTGAAACCAGACTTACGAAATGTACTTGCAATATGTTATTTAGGCTGCCAGAAGCTGGTCGTATGACCTGGGTTTCTAAACTCAAGCACTTACTTTTCTCATATGGATTCGGCTATGCCTGGTTTCAGCAACAACTTGGAGATCCTGAGGCCTTAATTGAACAATTTTCCAAAAGGGTAATTGAGTGCGCTTGCCAGAACTGGCAGAGTAAGACAGACCTGACGAATTGTAAAGAATATAAGAAGTTGCTCATACGCGAACCATACTTATGTCTTCTCGAGGATTTTAGACTACGGCAGATCTTAGCCTTCCTCTGTCATGTCAGTCGCATTTGTAAAAGGCTAATACACCTCTGTTTACGCGCTTTGGCACTTTTATTTTTGTACGGTTTTCGGTACGTCATGCATTTAATTTTCGGCATTTGGCTGGGCAAACCACCTTCATTTACATAACTCGGAATAACCAGTAGTGCACAGTATATTCGTGTCGTTCAGGTTCCTAATAATTGCGTTCAATTGCAATTATAATTGAACTTTACAGAAATATAAACGAATAATACTTTTGCGTTTAGGTTACACACCAATAGAAACCATCTCCATGATAAGTAATGGAAAACCCCACATTTTCAACCCCATGCCAGAAAAAAATCGGTACCCATGTTTGGCTATGTGGGCGATAGGAAATTATACAGCAAGTATCCAAATTTATTTAAACAACAAGCAGAACATAGGATTACGTGCGATATTTTATTGCTACAGCCCATAGTATGACACGCCCCCCCCCCTCCCCTTCCCTATAGCGCAACCCGCCTAAAATGAGAGACCCTGCGAATCAGCATCTGCTAAGGTAGCTTTGACATCAAAACCCATACCTACAAGGTTAGGGTTTTGATTAGTTGCATATCATTTCCATGTAGCAGTCATTTAGAAGTAAATATGGAAAAAAATTCATGTGGTGAGAAAGCCTTTCCACGCGTACGTGCGTCATGTCGGACAAACAAGTCGGACAAACAAAGCAGCATGACACTTTCTTGTCAGTTTCAGAGATGAGTATTTCTCACTTGTACCCACCATCATCTATGATTGTCAATTTTATACTCACGATTAAGGAAAAGGGACTTCAAAAATGTTCAAAGGGGGGCGGGGGGGGGGGCAACCCCCCTAAACACCCCTCCTAGATCCGCCCCTGATTAGCTACATAAAGGAACATATATATCCTGAGGGATCAGTTGACAACAAGAAGCGGTCCCTCGGGCAATTGTCTGGAAGGTATCGTTTGACGGTAAGTATATATGTAACCTGAGTTAAATTGAAAGAATAAAGGGCCGCTGAGAAAGACAACTCACGAGGTCAAAGCGGACTTTGGTGGTAAAACGCCACGACCGAGCGGATTTTGGCGATAAAAAGAGGGGGGGGGGCTCTACTTCGGAACCCCCTCAAACCCAGCAATGTAAGTACCCGGGAGTGATGTCACGCTTGGTAAAGCCCAGTACACACCTAAAAAAGTTTCCGAAACTTTGTTTCTGTTGAAACACGCTGGTGTGTACCGGGATGTTCCCGAAACTTGGTTTCCGAAACTTTGTGCCCGAAGTTTTACCATGTTTGAATTTGGGAAACAAAGTTTCCACATCATTAGTATTACAACCAATGAGTACTCGACTCACTGTCACGTGGCAGCGAGTGGGATCATGTGACAACACCAGATTGATACGCACTCACGAAACCTGACAATGGACTCAGAGACGCAATTTTATGTGGTTGCCGATTGCCTTGCTGAGGACGATTACGAATCCACTCACGGACCCATGTTTGAGGATGTAGTCGTCGCCGCCTTCGTCGCAAAATATTCAATAAAACAACAGCAGCTCCGCAGGAAGCCAGTGGTCCTCGATTGTCCGCTATTTGATGCTAATGTCCATTAGCCAAAGAAGTGACATAAGTAAAAATGCTGATACTCTGTGTCGCATAAATCCAGTAAGGGGGGAGGCAAGAGGGGGTCGTGTTCCCAGATCACGAAGACTAATTTCCCAGATCACGATGAATTAAAAGCAGAACTCTCCGCATGCAAATGAAGGGCGGATACACGATACTAAATTGACGATTTCCCGATTCACGGTTATTTAATATTAAAATTCCCAGTTCACGTTTAATGAAAATCCTTGATCACGGCGGTCGGCTAATACTCCATTCCCAGTTCACGGTAAAATGAAAAGCCCAATTCCGAGGAACGCAAGTACCCCTTGCCCCCCCCCCCCCCCCAAGTAAGTGGACTTCCCTCAAGAGAGGCGAAAGATAGAGATAAATACAACTCAAAGAAAAGTTTCGGAAACTTTGTGTCGCAGAAACTTTAGGTGTGTACGGGTCGGCTTCGGACACAAAGTTTCGGAAACTTTTAGGTGTGTACTGGGCCTAATGCCAGTGCCAGTAAAGATATCTAAAGCCCAGTACACACCTAAAAACCTTACATATCTGTAATTTGACGTGATTAAACATATCTGTAATTTGACGTAATTAAACATATCTGTAATTTGACGTAATTACACATATCTGTAATTTGACGTAATTAAACATATCTGTAATTTGACGTAATTAAACATATCTGTAATTTGACGTAGTTAAACATATCTGTAATATGACGTAATTAAACATATCTGTAATTTGACGTAATTAAGCATATCTGTAATTTGACGTAATTAAACATATCTGTAATTTGACGTAATTAAACATATCTGTAATTTGACGTAATTAAATATATCTGTAATATGACGTAATTAAACATATCTGTAATATGACGTAATTAAACATATCTGTAATTTGCCGTAATTAAACATATCTGTAATTTGACGTAATTAAACATATCTGTAATATGACGTAATTAAACATATCTGTAATTTGACGTAATTACAGATATCTGTAATATGACGTAATTAAAGATATCTGTAATATGACGTAATTAAACATATCTGTAATTTGACGTAATTAAGCATATCTGTAATTTGACGTAATTAAACATATCTGTAATTTGACGTAATTAAAGATATCTGTAATATGACGTAATTAAACATATCTGTAATATGACGTAATTAACCATATCTGTAATTTGACGTAATTAAACATATCTGTAATTTGACGTAATTAAACATATCTGTAATATGACGTAATTAAACATATCTGTAATTTGACGTAATTAAAGATATCTGTAATATGACGTAATTACACATATCTGTAATATGACGTAATTAAACATATCTGTAATTTGACGTAATTAAACATATCTGTAATTTGACGTAATTAAACACATCTGTAATTTGACGTAATTAAACATATCTGTAATTTGACGTCATTAAACATATCTGTAATTTGACGTAATTAAACACATCTGTAATTTTACGCAATTAAACATTAATATATTTATAGATATCTCTACATGCATTAAAGGTAACAGTAATTCGAATTAAAGATATATCTAATTAAAATTACTGTTATCTTTAATTCATTTAAAGATACCAACAATTCGAATTAAATCGGGCGCGTGCATTGTGCGAATTAGATATTCAGTCGAGGAGACCATCAGGTAAGTCGAGTGATCGTCTTTGGAATTTGTGGTAGGTTCAGCAAGAAAGTGGAAAAAGCACTTGGTTATGGGTAGTTTGTTCAAGGAAAGCAAGTTATGGAGTAGCTGAAAATGCTCCTTAGTCCGGTGAGGCAGTCCATTATATGTTTGTATAAATATATATAAGCCTAGGCGAGACTGGCCTGTGCTATCACTGTATATGGGCGGATATAGATTATATAGAAAAGGTAGGCTTGATAGTCTCGCACAATTTGGGAAATCGTTTTCAGTTTAACAGACGGTAGGGGCCCCAAGCAGTTTTAGAAAGAATTTCATCCCGACCTAGACTCACCACCACGAACACGCAACTAGACTAATCCCCACGACTCCCACTCAGAACTAAACCTATACTCCACCTTTGACTAGGCAATAGTTTTTCTATCGGGACTAAATTATTTCTACTCTTTGGGCATTTAAAACCTTGTTTATGAGTACTATTGCGGTGGCAGGGGCGGATCGAGGAATTAGAAGGCTTGGATAAAAAAAAAAATCAGATCATACGTCATCAACGAACTTCACTTTTGTAGGTCACAGGTCATGACAACGTACCAATTACCAATAATAAAATCCAGGTGGTCATTTTGCGGCAGGTTCCGAGCAAGAATGCTCTAAACATTAGAGCGATATGTGTTTTATTTTGCGCACCAGGCCGGCAAGACGCAAATATGTCCAACGATACAGCGTCAATGTAAGCAGTTGGCACGAAGTAAATTGCGACAAAGAACTGAAGCTTTCATTGCTTTATTGCGAAAAATTGCAACAAAATCAAACAAACTGAAATGAGAAGCGCCGGTTGCCGTCAAAAGCAGAGTGAGCCATTTGCTCTGAGGAACCATCACATCGGGCACTTTGTTCCCCGTCAGGAGGTCAACGAGTGTCTGGAGGACAGCCTCGCTCTCGGCTGGGGTCAAAATCAACCAAGCCAACTGGAGACGGCAGTGTGTGCGATTCCGACAAGCCGAGGGAACCATTTGCCCTCAGGAACCATCACATCGGGCACCTTGTTCCCCGTTAGGAGGTCAACGAGTGCCTTGAGGACAGCCTCGGTCTCGGCCGGGGTCAGTTCAAGGTCATCCAACGCTACAGCAGTGCTGGAAAGAAGCGATAGAAGTTGTGAGCAGGCATGCATCCTTCCAAGCAGGCAGAGCAATTGCGTTCTTACAGCGAGAAGACCCCAGGGGTGAGTTCGGATATGAGAGCTGCCTAATCCGACTCCGCGGAGTGCATAACCGAACGGAGATGGTGTTCCGATAGCGGGGTCACGTGGTACATTTTGCCCACCCAGAGGAGGATCACGAGGATTTCGAGCATGGCGTCCAGGCCCAACAATACGTAATATAAATAAAGTAATATTTAGACCTGCAAACAAATGTGAATATTATAACTAGAATAAAATAATGAACAAAACACGTATCAGTTTATTTATATCCTACTGTTTACCGATCTTCATGATTTGTGCAGCTCAGCATTTACAACATTCACGCGGACCGCGGATTTTGCGTTCGGTTTATTTTGATCCGCACATGAGCGGAAAGTATGAGTGCGTATGCTCCAAATATCTGCGCCGATTACTCCGGTCGCATATCCCAACTCAACCCAGGTCTCCCCCCTCCCCCAAACCCACACACCATGGGACGTGAAGGACCGGAAAAAATTCCGAGACTCATCCAGGGATATGGATGCGGCGTTTCAGCCCGCCCCCAGGCAGCCCTCGTAACCATTTTATGGAGAGACGCAAATGCAAAAGACACTGGCTGGATACTAACGTCTTTAGGATCAGCTTCGCCACCTCCGCAGTCTTTCCCTCCGATACCATCTTCTCAACTGAAAGAGAAGTATTAACAGTCATAAATAACCAAGTGCCAGTGGAATACGGAAGGCAATTTAGGTTGGGGGCCCTCGGGACCCTTCGTAATTGGCCAACGACCACAGTAGAACTGTCCTTACCGAAAGCCGCCAGTCGACCGTCCATGACGACCTCTTCCACGACCTTGTTGATGGCCGCCATGTGCAACAGCTCATCGGCATCCTCTTCTGCAACAAAACACCAGGGTCAGTGAAGGTGGCTCAAGGCCCCAAGGGTCAGTGAAGGTGGCTCAAGGCCCCAAGGGTCAGTGAAGGTGGCTCAAGGCCCCAAGGGTCAGTGAAGGTGGCTCAAGGCCCCAAGGGTCAGTGAAGGTGGCTCAAGGCCCCAAGGGTCAGTGAAGGTGGCTCAAGGCCCCAAGGGTCAGTGAAGGTGGCTCAAGGCCCCAAGGGTCAGTGAAGGTGGCTCAAGGCCCCAAGGGTCAGTGAAGGTGGCTCAAGGCCCCAAGGGTCAGTGAAGGTGGCTCAAGGCCCCAAGGGTCAGTGAAGGTGGCTCAAGGCCCCAAGGGTCAGTGAAGGTGGCTCAAGGCCCCAAGGGTCAGTGAAGGTGGCTCAAGGCCCCAAGGGTCAGTGAAGGTGGCTCAAGGCCCCAAGGGTCAGTGAAGGTGGCTCAAGGCCCCAAGGGTCAGTGAAGGTGGCTCAAGGCCCCAAGGGTCAGTGAAGGTGGCTCAAGGCCCCAAGGGTCAGTGAAGGTGGCTCAAGGCCCCAAGGGTCAGTGAAGGTGGCTCAAGGCCCCAAGGGTCAGTGAAGGTGACTCAAGGCCCCAAGGGTCAGTGAAGGTGACTCAAGGCCCCAAGGGTCAGTGAAGGTGACTCAAGGCCCCAAGGGTCAGTGAAGGTGACTCAAGGCCCCAAGGGTCAGTGAAGGTGACTCAAGGCCCCAAGGGTCAGTGAAGGTGACTCAAGGCCCCAAGGGTCAGTGAAGGTGACTCAAGGCCCCAAGGGTCAGTGAAGGTGACTCAAGGCCCCAAGGGTCAGTGAAGGTGACTCAAGGCCCCAAGGGTCAGTGAAGGTGACTCAAGGCCCCAAGGGTCAGTGAAGGTGACTCAAGGCCCCAAGGGTCAGTGAAGGTGACTCAAGGCCCCAAGGGTCAGTGAAGGTGACTCAAGGCCCCAAGGGTCAGTGAAGGTGACTCAAGGCCCCAAGGGTCAGTGAAGGTGACTCAAGGCCCCAAGGGTCAGTGAAGGTGACTCAAGGCCCCAAGGGTCAGTGAAGGTGACTCAAGGCCCCAAGGGTCAGTGAAGGTGACTCAAGGCCCCAAGGGTCAGTGAAGGTGACTCAAGGCCCCAAGGGTCAGTGAAGGTGACTCAAGGCCCCAAGGGTCAGTGAAGGTGACTCAAGGCCCCAAGGGTCAGTGAAGGTGACTCAAGGCCCCAAGGGTCAGTGAAGGTGACTCAAGGCCCCAAGGGTCAGTGAAGGTGACTCAAGGCCCCAAGGGTCAGTGAAGGTGACTCAAGGCCCCAAGGGTCAGTGAAGGTGGCTCAAGGCCCCAAGGGTCAGTGAAGGTGGCTCAAGGCCCCAAGGGTCAGTGAAGGTGGCTCAAGGCCCCAAGGGTCAGTGAAGGTGGCTCAAGGCCCCAAGGGTCAGTGAAGGTGGCTCAAGGCCCCAAGGGTCAGTGAAGGTGGCTCAAGGCCCCAAGGGTCAGTGAAGGTGGCTCAAGGCCCCAAGGGTCAGTGAAGGTGGCTCAAGGCCCCAAGGGTCAGTGAAGGTGGCTCAAGGCCCCAAGGGTCAGTGAAGGTGGCTCAAGGCCCCAAGGGTCAGTGAAGGTGGCTCAAGGCCCCAAGGGTCAGTGAAGGTGGCTCAAGGCCCCAAGGGTCAGTGAAGGTGGCTCAAGGCCCCAAGGGTCAGTGAAGGTGGCTCAAGGCCCCAAGGGTCAGTGAAGGTGGCTCAAGGCCCCAAGGGTCAGTAAAGGTGGCTCAAGGCCCCAAGGGTCAGTGAAGGTGGCTCAAGGCCCCAAGGGTCAGTGAAGGTGGCTCAAGGCCCCAAGGGTCAGTGAAGGTGGCTCAAGGCCCCAAGGGTCAGTGAAGGTGGCTCAAGGCCCCAAGGGTCAGTGAAGGCGGCTCAAGGCCCCAAGGGTCAGTGAAGGCGGCTCAAGGCCCCAAGGGTCAGTGAAGGCGGCTCAAGGCCCCAAGGGTCAGTGAAGGCGGCTCAAGGCCCCAAGGGTCAGTGAAGGCGGCTCAAGGCCCCAAGGGTCAGTGAAGGCGGCTCAAGGCCCCAAGGGTCAGTGAAGGCGGCTCAAGGCCCCAAGGGTCAGTGAAGGCGGCTCAAGGCCCCAAGGGTCAGTGAAGGCGGCTCAAGGCCCCAAGGGTCAGTGAAGGCGGCTCAAGGCCCCAAGGGTCAGTGAAGGCGGCTCAAGGCCCCAAGGGTCAGTGAAGGTGGCTCAAGGCCCCAAGGGTCAGTGAAGGTGGCTCAAGGCCCCAAGGGTCAGTGAAGGTGGCTCAAGGCCCCAAGGGTCAGTGAAGGTGGCTCAAGGCCCCAAGGGTCAGTGAAGGTGGCTCAAGGCCCCAAGGGTCAGTGAAGGTGGCTCAAGGCCCCAAGGGTCAGTGAAGGTGGCTCAAGGCCCCAAGGGTCAGTGAAGGTGGCTCAAGGCCCCAAGGGTCAGTGAAGGTGGCTCAAGGCCCCAAGGGTCAGTGAAGGTGGCTCAAGGCCCCAAGGGTCAGTGAAGGTGGCTCAAGGCCCCAAGGGTCAGTGAAGGTGGCTCAAGGCCCCAAGGGTCAGTGAAGGTGGCTCAAGGCCCCAAGGGTCAGTGAAGGTGGCTCAAGGCCCCAAGGGTCAGTGAAGGTGGCTCAAGGCCCCAAGGGTCAGTGAAGGTGGCTCAAGGCCCCAAGGGTCAGTGAAGGTGGCTCAAGGCCCCAAGGGTCAGTGAAGGTGGCTCAAGGCCCCAAGGGTCAGTGAAGGTGGCTCAAGGCCCCAAGGGTCAGTGAAGGTGGCTCAAGGCCCCAAGGGTCAGTGAAGGTGGCTCAAGGCCCCAAGGGTCAGTGAAGGTGGCTCAAGGCCCCAAGGGTCAGTGAAGGTGGCTCAAGGCCCCAAGGGTCAGTGAAGGTGGCTCAAGGCCCCAAGGGTCAGTGAAGGTGGCTCAAGGCCCCAAGGGTCAGTGAAGGTGGCTCAAGGCCCCAAGGGTCAGTGAAGGTGGCTCAAGGCCCCAAGGGTCAGTGAAGGTGGCTCAAGGCCCCAAGGGTCAGTGAAGGTGGCTCAAGGCTGGCTGTAACCAGACGCCAGCCCAAGGCTGGCCGGTCAAAGAGAAGCTGTGGTGGACGGTTTACCATCTGGTGCACTTACTGAAGAACGAGATGAAGCCAGAGACTAAATCTTCAGACGCCATGGCTTCAGTCAGTCCGATGACGACCTCAGCCACCTCAGGAAGGCCCTTCATCAACTTGCGCGTCACCATAACCTTGATGGGGGCCGGCAAGGTCAAGCTCTGCAAGGACGCTTCAAAGCCACCTTGCAAAAAGTCCACAATGGCCCCAATTCCGGCTTCAATCTGTGGGAGGGCGGCCGACAAGTCGCAAGTGATCTGTCCTGTGGCAAATGGAGCCATGTACTTGTGGATGGAGATGGCCACCATCTGGAAGAGCTCGCCTACTGGTCTCTCCAGGAAGAGTTCCTGGCTTATTAAAGCCTGAATTTCATCAAAGAGGCCATCCATCGGGATATCTCCTGGGGAAGGACAAAACTGCATTCAGGCTTGTATTCATCGTATAAAACAGGAATGCACGACACAAATATTTGACCAGAAATAGAACTAATTTCAAAGAATTAGGTCACCTTGGCATATTAAAGTGATGGTTACCAGATAGTTAGAAGGGGGGCGGGGGGTTCTCACCGATGGCAGATTCGAATACCATTACTTTCTCCTGTAGTGCTGCAGAGATAAAGTCCACCACCTCCTTCATGTGGGCCGCCACGTCCACCATGGACGGCTTCTTGGCCATTCCACCACCATGACCTCCCCTTCGACGCGCAATCATCTCTTCCACGGATTCAATGGATTCC
Source organism: Arenicola marina (assembly GCA_964019135.1). NCBI lineage: Eukaryota > Metazoa > Annelida > Polychaeta > Arenicolidae > Arenicola > Arenicola marina. The sequence goes on from OZ025257.1 coordinate 24,596,461, forward strand.
ATCGACTCCCCGCTAGCCTTGCCAGGCTTCAGATGGTGCAGATGGTCGATTTCACCAATCTCCTTCCCGGCCAGGAGCATATCCTCCACCACCAGGTTCCGCACCAGATGTTCCACAAAGCCTGGAAGCAGACGGAAGGAATCGTTCATTGCAAGGGTTCCAGTGGAATAACGAATGGAATAAACTAGAATTCATGTCAATTGCTGGAGAGTGAAGCCCACTTACCGATGACGGCATGCACTGCAACCGCTTGTCCGCATTCTGCAGGCACCATCTTTTCAGTCACGGTGGCGGCAATGATTTCAAATGCTTTCCAAGCCTTTACCGGATCCACAGCCGTGATAGGCATCGTGTAGTCTACCCCGACGGCATCCAGCTTATCCGCTAATGCAACTGCCACTACACGGAACAAACAACGTACACCATCTGCAAAAGCTAGAAATGTGAATCCATTCGGCTAACGCCTCGTGCATGCTGAACAACCAAATCAACTGTGGAACGTTTTCTCTAAGTTGAAAAGGATCACGATCTTTGAACCTTCCAGATTTGGAAAACCACCAAACGAGTTAATTTACTTTCAAAACACTTGATTCAAATAGAACTCTCAAAAGACAAAAGTCACGCGTCATTCATAGTGAATATAGGGTTTGGCTTGCTCAATAACAGCTTCATACTCACGGTCGTTGCCCACTGGGGCCAGCAGAGCGACCAGCTCAGAGTTAGTGCGGCGGAAAAGGCGGATCCGTCCACCTAAGACGAAAGGTCATGAAGCCCAATTAAGCATAAAAATCCCCAAACTCTCAAGCAAACTAAGCAAATCAGAACGATAAAGTGTGTGGATTTACCCAATCAGTTGCGTGCTTACCATGAACGACGGCGGCCATACAGATCATGGAGAGCAGAAACAGCTTCATGATGACGTCAGGAGGTCTGAAGAGACTGGAAGAGGGCAATCGACGGGTCACAGGGACTGAGTGATGACAGGTGGAGACGGACCCTTTTTATAGCCCCCTGTTGTGAGCTGTCTCAGAGAGGAGTGGCGTCTGGTTGAAGCTCATTGGATGAAACATGCTCAGAGGAGTGGTTGGATGCCGAGACGTATGGAAAGCCATAACGTGTCAATTCTTAAAGGTCATCTCTTAAATCTTAACTCGCTTTCCACCGTAAAATCAGAGTGTTGCAGCCTGTCAGTCTATGCTAAAGAAAGAAAAGAAAATAATAAATAATGATCTTGACTAAATTTGCCACAAAACCCTTGTGATTCCGAAAAATCTGATGTGAACTTGTGGCGTCAAAGAAGGCACCCGAGGCACGGATCATTAGATGACCGGGGCAGGGATTATTAGATGACCGGGGCAGGGCCCTACTATTATTACCCGAAGCACGGATCATTAGATTGCAGGGCCCTACCATTATTACCCGAGGCACGGATCATTAGATTGCAGGGCCCTACCATTATTACCCGAGGCACGGATCATTAGATGACCGGGGCAGGGATTATTAGATGACCGGGCCATGGCCCTACCATTATTACCAGGGGCACGGATCATTAGATGACCGGGGCAGGGCTCTACCATTATTACCAGGGGCACGGATCATTAGATGACCGGGGCAGGGCCCTACCATTATTACCCGAGGCACGGATCATTAGATTGCAGGGCCCTACCATTATTACCCGAGGCACGGATCATTAGATGACCGGAGCAGGGATCATTAGATGACCGGGCCATGGCCCTACCATTATTACCAGGGGCACGGATCATTAGATGACCGGGGCAGGGCCCTACCATTATTACCCGAGGCACGGATCATTAGATTGCAGGGCCCTACCATTATTACCCGAGGCACGGATCATTAGATGACCGGGGCAGGAATCATTAGATGACCGGGGCAGGGCCCTACCATTATTACCCGAGGCACGGATCATTAGATGACCGGGGCAGGGATTATTAGATGACCGGGGCAGGGCCCTACTATTATTACCCGAAGCACGGATCATTAGATTGCAGGGCCCTACCATTATTACCCGAGGCACGGATCATTAGATTGCAGGGCCCTACCATTATTACCCGAGGCACGGATCATTAGATGACCGGGGCAGGGATTATTAGATGACCGGGCCATGGCCCTACCATTATTACCAGGGGCACGGATCATTAGATGACCGGGGCAGGGCTCTACCATTATTACCAGGGGCACGGATCATTAGATGACCGGGGCAGGGCCCTACCATTATTACCCGAGGCACGGATCATTAGATTGCAGGGCCCTACCATTATTACCCGAGGCACGGATCATTAGATTGCAGGGCCCTACCATTATTACCCGAGGCACGGATCATTAGATGACCGGGGCAGGGATCATTAGATGACCGGGGCAGGGCCCTACCATTATTACCCGAGGCACGGATCATTGGATGACCGGGGCAGGGCCCTACTATTATTACCCGAGGCACGGATCATTAGATGACCGGGGCAGGGCCTTACCATTATTACATGAGGCACGATTCATTAGATGACCGGGGCAGGGCACTACCATTATTATCCGAGGCACGGATCATTAGATGAACAGGGCAGGGCCCTACCATTATTACCCGAGGCACGGATCATTAGATGACCGGGGCGGAGCACTACCATTATTACCAGGGGCACGGATCATTAGATTGCAGGGCCCTACCATTATTACCCGAGGCACGGATCATTAGATGACCGGGGCAGGGATCATTAGATGACCGGGGCAGGGCCCTACCATTATTACCCGAGGCACGGATCATTGGATGACCGGGGCAGGGCCCTACTATTATTACCCGAGGCACGGATCATTAGATGACCGGGGCAGGGCCTTACCATTATTACATGAGGCACGATTCATTAGATGACCGGGGCAGGGCACTACCATTATTATCCGAGGCACGGATCATTAGATGAACAGGGCAGGGCCCTACCATTATTACCCGAGGCACGGATCATTAGATGACCGGGGCGGAGCACTACCATTATTACTCACAGGTCGTAAACTATCACGACGTCTCCTGCTGTTGTAAATGCCATGCCTGAATAATACATGAGTTAAGAAATGAAACAATAGGGTGGCGTAGAATAACGACCACACTGTGTGGACGACGAAAGCCGGATCCAGTTAAGTAATTAGTGAGTTGTGAGAAACAATGCTGATTTCGGGGGAGATCGACAATAGATATATTACCCGACACTAAGCCTTGCCCATGCTTGAGTCCTTTTTCCTTACTCATGAGTATGAAATTGACGATTATCATAACTGATGGTAGGTACAAGTGAGAAGTACTCATCTCTAAAACAACAAAGTGCCATGCTGCTTTGTTTGTCCGACTTGTTTGTCTGACTTGACGTCATAATTGGATAAAGCAACAGTGACGTCAGTGGATTATTGACAGCCAGGATCGGTTTATTTAAAGTATCTTGTGAGCCTGAAACCCTTTGCCGAAGCCCATACGCCAACCCAATTCCGCTGAAATGTTTCGAATTATTGTTTATTGTGTTTTTATCCGTATTGTCAGAATCGGAATGTGGAAAGGTATGTAATCAATGTATGGGTGTATGCTGACAAATTATTTTTCATCAAGTGACCCATCAATCTTATTTTCCAAATAATTCACCAGTGAAAGACCTCCGCGGCTCTCGCTTGGCGCGGAAAACTGGAGAGGAGAACCGCGCGTTTTCCATAGTTTTCTGATCATGCCCAATTTTCGCGATTTAGGATCGCAGTATATAAGAAACTAAATTACCTCAAACTTAATAGTCAGTGACAATAAATTCCGTATTTAACATTTAACGATTATTTATGTGTCATTCTGCACTCCCAAGAATTAACGAAATCCCAAGAGATGGACTTTAAATAACCCTTGTACGATGATGTATGCTAAAATGTGTTCATAAACTGCCAATAATACATTACCGAAATGTTGGTATTTTAGGTTATATATTGCCTATCATTCGACAGTCACTCTCTGCTTCGACTCTCCTAGGGGATACAAACGCATGTGCTTTTACATTGAGACTCTCTGCTCATTGGCTTGAACTCAACCAAAAGCATTCAACCATGAGGACAATACAAGCCCTCGACAACAGATTCCTACGCACTGCATCAAAGCTCACCTGTCAATCTTGTGACATCATTAGGGAATTTCTAAATACCGCCCAGATGCAAAGCTCCCAGAATTAAACCCGCCGAACCTCACTTTTGCTACTTTTGCTACGAACGCATTTATAGTGATATCGTGGAATAAAAACTCTCATTAAAACAAATTCATATTTGTTTGTCTTCCCTAAATAAAGTTAACTCTGAGCTAAGCAAAATCGTGGCACGGACACTTTAAATCTCTACTGTAGTATAGGACTTCAGTTCATAAAATAATACTTATGATCTATTCTTGAAAAGTATTATTTAGCAAGAAATTATAATTGGTTTGACAACTTTTCAAGAACCTTGAAATTGCCCAGGCTGACAGCAGGGGGAATTCGGGTATATATGCGAGCGAAAAGTCGGAGTATGCGGAGCTCATGACCGAAAGAAGTTTGCAACTAACGTTGTCACTTAGGCTGAGTTAAGTTAAGTTGAGTTGATGATTATGTTACTTAACTGCAGGTGCAGTAAATATATTAATATTGAAAGAAATTAATTTGAGAATTGTAAGAAAAAGATAGGAGTTCGATTTGTCGAATTTATAATATTTGGAATTGCATTTTACCCCGCAATGTTTTGCCAAAGGCAATGGTGTAATGAGGGTTGCCGCCGCCCCTCTCTGTGTAGTGGTTCGAGCGCACTGGAACGTAGATCTATAGATCCTCGGCTCAACACCAAGACGAAGGGATATAATCTGGGGCATGTTTAATCCATGTATCGGTCATCGTCCCCGGGAGATTGTTTATCCCAGGTTAGGCTCTTGTGTGCGCAAAAAGCAGACTAAAACACCAATTTGCCATCGAATCAAACAAGTGCGACCAACTAACACTGCGATACTTGTAATACATACTCAGTACTACATCGAGAAGTTTCGCTACCTTATAATTTCTCGAGTAATACAGTAAATATTTTTTAGATCAATTGTCATCTATGTGTTGTGTCGTGTTGTGTTGTGTCCACAAAAGTTCAGTCTAATTGTACTGCCAAAAATGTCGTGGTAGTTTGTAGAACACTTTGGCCAGAAATGATAACTTTGCTCTGAATACTAATTTTCCTTCGCTTGGGTTTAAAAACCATGAATTTAGAAACGATAAACGAAAGTGTAAGCAGGTGGCACGAACGAAATTGCGAAAAAGAACTGAAGCTTTCAATCCTTTATTGCGATTATATTGCAACAAAATCAACCAAACAAACTGAAGAGGGAAGCGCCGGTTCCGACTGCCGTCAAAAGCAGAGAGATCCATTTGCCCTGAGGAACCATCACATCGGGCACCTTGTTCCCCGTCAAGAGATCAACAAATGCCTTGAGGACAGCCTCGCTCTCGGCCGGGGTCAGTTCAAGGTCAACCAACGCCACAGCAGTGCTGGAAAGAAGCGGCATACGAAACGATAGTAGTGAGCAGGCAGGCGTGATGGGACCAATGCCCCGCGTATTTCTACAAATGAGTGCCGGGGAGTCTAATAACCTAATAACACAAGGTATCCTATGTAAACAAAGTAAATAGTTCCCTCTCAGTTTGTCAAAATGCTGCACTGACGTATGAAATACGCCAGGTTCCCAACGGTGACACGAATACTTTTTCAAGAGGCAATGTATTGCCGGGTTGTGCGTCACATGATGTCTCGAGTTCGTGCATTACTTCAATCAATTAAATCTCTTCTGTAGTATGACGTCAGTTTATGAAATAATGGTTATGCTTTAGTGTCAAAAATGATTGACGGCTGACAATTGGGTGAGTTCTTGTGTGCGAGCCTAGTAGTCGGAGTACGCGGAACGCATAACCGAACGCGGAGATTGTGTGGTCCGATAGAGCCGTCACGTGGAGCAATTTACTCTCGGATATCTTCTAGATGTACTAGTTAAAGAACGAGCTGGAGTGCATTCTCTAAAATCAAGCACGAGACGCGAAAGCGTCTAGTGGTTTATTTAGGGAATGCAAGACAGCGAGTTCTTTAACGTACTTATAAAATGGTTATAACAACGCATTAGATTTAACGAAAATTATTCTTCGTGTAATGGGAATAGGGTAGCAGCCTGTGAATTCCTCGATATTCGCGATATTACCATTAAGGCCTTTTTTTCGCGCCCAGATTTAAAATCTCCCAACCTTGGAGATTTGATATTACTCTCCCTAATTTTTGAGGATTCGCGATTCAGAAGGGGTATCCCCCGCCCCCTCTCTTTATTGCAAACTGGGAATGTTGATATTTGATAAGCGCTCATCGGGAAATCGCTAATTTATATCATGTATCCGCCCTTAGTATCACATGCAGGGAGTTCATCTTGTAACTCACTGTGAATGGTGAATAAAGATATATATTCTTCATGATCTGGGAACATGACCCCCCCTCCCCTTCCTTCGATGCCCGCAACCAGTGTCTGGGTCGCTTTGCCTCCTCTATCATAAAATAACGAAATCCACGGATTCAATGGATTCCATCGACTCCCCGCTAGCCTTGCCAGGCTTCAGATGGTGCAGATGGTCGATTTCACCAATCTCCTTCCCGGCCAGCAGCATATCCTCCACCACCAGGTTCCGCACCAGATGTTCCACAAAGCCTGGAAGCAGAAGAAAGGAATTGCCCATTGCACGGGTACCAGTGGAATAACGAATGGAATAAACTAGAATTCATGCCAGTTGCTGGAGAATGAAGCTCACTTACCGATGACGGCATGCACTGCAACCGCTTGTCCGCATTCTGCAGGCACCATCTTTTCAGCCACGGTGGCGGCTTTCCAAGTCTTTTTTGGATCCACAGCAGTGATAGGCATCGTGTAGTCTACCCCGACGGCATCCAGCTTATCCGCCAATGCAACTGCCACTATAAAGACAAGTAACGTTATCTTCGCAAGCTATCAATGGTATAGACGGAGAAAGTACGAGAATATGTTTAGGGGGGGGGGGGCAAGGGGGGGGGTAGTGTTCCCAGATCACGAAGAATAACTTTCTTTATTCCCATGTCACGATGAATAAAAAGCAAAACTCTCCGCATGCAATTAATGAAAATCGTTGATCACGGCGGTCAGCTAATACCCCAATCTCAGTTCACGAAGAATTATTTTCCTCATTACCAGTTCACGGTGAAATAAAAAGCCCAATCCCGAGGAACGCAAATAGCCCTTGCCCCCCCCCCCTATTTAGAGGGAGGTCTCTTACTTAAAGATGACACGGTCTTCGAACAGTCATTAGAAGCACCAACGGTAGTTATCCAACTGTTTAACCGTCTATTCGTAGATATCCGTAAATAAAAAAATGAATACATTTTTGGCTTGCTCAATAACAGCTTCATACTCACAGTCGTTGCCCACTGGGGCCAGCAGAGTTCAGAGTTGGTGCGGCGGAAAAGGCGGATCCGTCCACCTAAGACGAAAGGTCGTGAACCCCATATTAAGCATAAACATCCACTAAAACAGACATTATTTCATCTTCCATTAATATATTTAAAAAAAAACTAACCTAATCACAAAGATGAAGCGTGTGGATTTACTCAATCAGTTGCTTACCGTTAACGACGGCGGCCATGCAGATCAGGGAGAGAAGAAACAGCTGCATGATGACGTCTGGAGGTCTGAAGAGACTGGAAGAGGACGATCGACGGTCACAGGGGCTGAGTGATGACAGGTATAGACGTGGTTATAGCCCCCTATTGTGAGCTGTCTCAGAGAGGAGTGGCGTCTGGTTGAAGCTCATTGGATGAAACATGCCCAGAGGAGTGATGGGTACCGAGACGTATGGAAAGCCACGACGTGTCAAATCTTAAAGGCCATCTTTTAGGCTGTATTTGTTTTGTGTCTCCGACTTCTCCGCCGCTCTCGGCCGGATAGAAATGCACATTTTATTTGTACCGCAGAGTTCTCCGCATCAAAAAGAATTGTCCGGAGACCTCTCCGCGTCTCTCCGATGCAGCCATAGATCTTAACTCAATTCCCACAGTCAAACCAGACTGTTTCAACCTGTCAGTCTATACTAAAAAATTAGCACAAAAATCCGATGGGAACTTGTGACGTCAAAAAAGGCACCACGAGGCACGGATCATTAGATGACTAGCTGGGCAGGGCACTACCATTGTTCACACGTTAACAGTCACGACAACTCCTGCTGCAGTAAATGCCATACCTGAGTGAGTGGAAGTTAGCCAATGGGAAGCTGTGGTGGAACGACCGCAGTGTGGTGGCGAGAAAAAGGCGGACCAAGTTGGTTAGTTGATAAGTTGTGAAAAACAAAGGTGATTTGAGGGATCAACCAGTGTATTGCGAGCCTAAAAGCCTGCAAAAGAAAAGTTTGGAATAGACCGCTGGAATAGACCGATCTATACCCCGACACAAAGCCCCACCCACGCTTGAGTACTTTTTCCTTAATCGTCAGTATGAAATTGATAATCATAGCTCACTGATGACAAGTGAGAAGTACTCATCTCTGAAATTGACATAAAAGTGACATGCTGCTTTGTTTGTAAGACTGCTTTGTCCGACATAACGCACGTGGAAAATCTATTTCAACGACATGATTGGATAAAATCAACAGTGACGTCAGTGAATGACTGACAGCCTGGGTCGGTCTATTCTGGTCATTTTTGTGAGATGCTTAACTACAGTGACGTAATGTCTGTGCTTGATTTTGGCCCTTCAACTAGTTAACCCCATAACTGCGCATGGTGTCATCAATGTTGTTAGTGGGTCGGAGTTTAATCTCGGTGTTGTAAATTGCAACAGAAAACAGCTTAGATCCAAGTGAACTTATTGGGTATGCAGGCCAGTGCTGGAGTAAGTGAGTTGTTGCATGTCTCTGTGTAGTTATGCAAACTAAAATGTTCAATGTAATGACGGAAATGGGCAGGGACACGTCATGACCTGTTATCAGGTTATTTCGTGTTGTATGAATTTACTTACAAACTACACATAGGACCGCACTTCTTATTGGGCTAAGTTTGACCTACTCTACGATTGGGACGGGCAATGGGCGACACGTGTGCCTACGGTTAACACAATACAGTTGTTGCTGTAAGCGAGCTGATAGACCACCAGCTCAGCTCAATCGGGGTAAATAATTGATTAATGTTAGTTCGTGAATTCACCCAAAAAGTGGATTCTTTCTTAATTCAGAAAATCCACTTTTTGGATCACTATCTATGTATTTTGAACCCGATATTCGTTCTACAAATCTTTCAATTAGCCTTCTTCCACTTAATCTATTGCCGTAGCCTAAGTGGATGACAGGGCCCGTATTCTGTATTCATCTTAAGTCTAAAATTTTGGCCCAAACTTACTTTTGGTCCAAATTTTATCTAACATTGCGAATGCCTATTCTGCATACAGCCATCATCTCACTTAAGAACAGTTAAAAACTCAAATTTGGGCCGTATTCATAATATCCTCGTAAGTTACGCACGAAAGTACATTTTCATCTTAGCCTCACCAGGTCGTTGTGGTGGTGCTTAAGAAATCCTCTTCAACATAATTGTAGCCCTTTCTTAATTCAGAAAATCCACTTCTTGGGTGACTACTTATGGATTGTGAACCAGATAATCGCTCGACAAATTTTCCACTTAGCGCTAAGTCTAGTGGCGTAGCCTAAGTGGCGATTATGAATACGGCCCAAGATAACTTAAAGGTGACTTTAAGTTATGATATTTGACAAGATGGACCGCATGCATATTGGCGTCGCAGTAGCAGGCGTGATGCGAGATTTGACATTGAGAGGCGCACCAATCAGATTGAACCCGCCTGAACCCGCTTGAAATAGGGGGGCAAAAAAGAAACATTCGTGAGAAATATATTTAGATCGCGCTCCTTTAGCAGGGGCGGATGTAAGAATTTGGAAACGGAGTAGGGCGAGACTTCCGCTCTCTAAAAACTTGCGACCGAGGGGGGGGAGGGGTACACCTCAGATGGTTTTAAATGGGCATTCTTCCGCCATAAGCAATAATGGTCAGTGAAAATTTCGTCTTGAACACCTATTTGCTTGAGGAGGTGAGTTAAAGCCCCCCACCCCACATTCAGGATCCGCCACTTGGTTGCACCTACAACATGTCACTTTGCGCAGCCCGACTTATAGTTGCCAAGGGGAGGGGGGGGCGGCGTTCCAACCCCCCTAACATCCCACCTGTCGCTAGATCCGCCCCTGATTCGGCCTATGCTCTTGTGCCAGAATTTGATCGCACCGTTTGGACGGCAATATGCGCGCAGTCGGTGAGGCTGTACCCACGGGCGGATCCAAGGAGGGGGGGTGGGGGTCCCGGGGGTCCCCTTCCCTCTTTTTGAGGAAGAGTGACATTTATTAATGTATAATGTGAGGCGTCGACCCCCAACCCCCCGGTCAACCCCCCGTCAAAATATTAGAAATGGTGGAGCCCCACCCCGGTTCTAATTATTTTCAGAGCCCCACCCCCCTCCCTGCTCCATCGGTCCAATGGACGCCTCCATTTATAAATTGCTGCTACCCGTGGTCACCTTGACATGGGCTGCTCAACGCTACCTGGCGACGTTAATAAACTCTTTCCGTTTGTCTACTTCTGTCACCGGAGGATGACACTCAACTTCTGTCTAGTTCGGTTTCCTTTGCCTCTCCTTCTGTTATTACATCCGGACAGAATCCACTGATTGTGACAGTTGTCGTCTGCTAAAGTAGATTATTACCTTCATTGAACAGTTCCAAAATAAAGCGTCATTATCCGGTAGCCGTGAGATGGCAGCACAACTCAAGGTCTCACTTAGTCGCGACGCCTGGCGAAGCGATGCGCTTCCGAGAATGAGTTGCGGACTTAGCCCGCTGATAAAAACTCAGCTGAGATGCGCCTTAAGTTGTTTATAGAGCAGCATTAAGTTTTAAATCTCAGCTTAACCAGAAAATTAAAATAACGTCTAAAACTTAAGCCCAGATGCTGATGTTGAGAGGCGAGGCTCCTGTCTGGGTCCCCGTACGTTGTTTTGTCCAGTTGCTTTGTACTGGCCTTAAAGAGTTCTTCATCGATCAGGCTCGTTGTATTGTCACCCACAGCGGAATATTACTGGGTTAATTACCTTTAATTATGAACCAAATATATGTAATTATATAAACCATAACATTGTTCTCTTGCATTCCAGAATACGCATTAAAACCAGCCAAATACCATAGATATTAGGCTGCAACCATAAGTATTGGGCGCTACCAAAGTTCATAATGCGACCTTTCAGTCGCCTTAATGTTTTCGTGTCTCTCATGGTTCGCTTTTGACCGTGTTCGGAAGTTGATCACACTGGTGATGTGGTGGCTTTACCAAGAGTCGAACCCGGCACGCGGGGGCTGCTCTGGGGCGTTTATGTCCCACTGCGGTGACTCCAAGGTGTCAACATTACTCTCCTCTCCCGCTCTTTATCACGCTTATCCCTCACCCACCACCCTCCCTCACCCCCAACCCCTCTGTTGTCCCACTACCCTCCTCATGAGCTAGAGGTGTGAGTGTGGCGGGGGGGGGGGTGTCCCTAGGTGTTCCGGAATCCTAGAAGTGTGTGCGTGTGTGTGGAGGGGTGTCCTTAGGTGCAACGGGGTCCTAGAGGGATGTGTGTTGGGGGGACGGTGGGGGGCGGTAATTTTCCGTAGGTGCTCCGGAATCCTTCAAGTGTGTGTGGGAGGGGGGTCCCTGGGTGCACCGGGATCCTAGAGGTGTGTGTGTGGGGGGGGGGGTGTTCCTTGGGGTACTGGGGTTCTTGAGGCGTGTGTGTGTGGGGGGGGGGAGGACGTAATGTCAGTGCTTGATTTTGGCCCTTCAACTAGTTAACCCCATAACTGCGCATGGTGTCACCAATGGTGTTACCGGGTCGGAGTTTAATCCCGGTCTTGTCAATTGCAACAGAAAACAGCTTAGATCAAAGTGAACGTATTGGGTATGCAGGCCAGTGCTGCAGTAAGTGAGTTGTTGCATGTCTCTGTGCACTAAAATGTTCAATGTAATGATAGAAATGGTCACGGTACACGTCATCACCTGTTATATCATGTTGTATGAATTCACTTACAAACTACACATAGGACCGCAGTTCTTATTGGGTTAAGTTTGACCTACTCTACGATTGGGACGGGCAATAGGCGACACGTGTGCCTATGGTTAACACAATACAGTTGTTGCTGTAAGCGAGCTGATAGACCACCAGCTCAGCTCAATCGGGGTAAATAATTGATTAATGTTAGTTCGTGAATTCACCCAAAAAGTGGATTCTTTCTTAATTCAGAAAATCCACTTTTTGGATCACTATCTATGTATTTTGAACCCGATATTCGTTCTACAAATCTTTCAATTAGCCTTCTTCCACTTAATCTATTGCCGTAGCCTAAGTGGATGACAGGGCCCGTATTCTGTATTCATCTTAAGTCTAAAATTTTGGCCCAATAAAATATCTAAAATTGCGAATGCCTAGTCTGCATACAGCCATCATCTCACTTAAGAACAGTTAAAAACTCAAATTTGGGCTGTATTCATAATATCCTCGTAAGTTACGCACGAAAGTACATTTTCATCTTAGCCTCACCAGCTCGTTGTTCTGGTGCTTAAGAAATCCTCTTCAACATAATTGTAACCCTTCCTTAATTCAGAAAATCCACTTCTTGGGTGACTACTTATGGATTGTGAACCAGATAATCGCTCGACAAATTTTCCACTTAGCGCTAAGTCTAGTGGCGTAGCCTAAGTGGCGATTATGAATACGGCCCAAGATAACTTAAAGGTGACTTTAAGTTATGATATTTGACAAGATGGACCGCATGCATAGTGGCGTCGCAGTAGCAGGCGTGATGCGAGATTTGACATTGAGAGACGCACCAATCAGATTGAACCCGCCTGAACCCGCTTGAAATAGGGGGGCAAAGAAACAACATTCGTGAGAAATATATTTAGATCGCGCTCCTTTAGCAGAGGCGGATCTATGAATTTGGAAACGGAGTAGGGCGAGACTTCCGCTCTCTAAAAACTTGCGACCGGGGGGGGGGGGGGGGCGGGGGTACGCCTCAGATGGTTTTAAATGGGCATTCTTCCGCAATAAGCAATAATGGTCAGTGAAAATTTTGTCTTGAACACCTATTTGCTTGAGGGGGTGGGTTAAAGCCTCCCCCCCCCTCTCTATCAGGATCCGACACTTGGTTTCACCTACAACATGTCACTTTGCGCAGCCCGACTTATAGTTGCCAAGGGGAGGGGGGGGGGCGGCGTTCCAACCCCCCTAACATCCCACCTGTCGCTAGATCCGCCCCTGATTCGGCCTATGCTCTTGTGCCAGAATTTGATCGCACCGTTTGGACGGCAATATGCGCGCAGTCGGTGAGGCTGTACCCACGGGCGGATCCAAGGAGGGGGGGTGGGGGTCCCGGGGGTCCCCTTTCCTCTTTTTGAGGAAGAGTGACATTTATTAATGTATAATGTGAGGCGTCGACCCCCAACCCCCCGGTCAACCCCCCGTCAAAATATTTGAAATGGTGGAGCCCCACCCCGGTTCTAATTATTTTCAGAGCCCCACCCCACTCCCTGCTCCATCGGTCCAGTGGACGCCTCCATTTATAAATTGCTGCTACCCGTGGTCACCTTGACATGGGCTGCTCAACGCTACCTGGCGACGTTAATAAACTCTTTCCGTTTGTCTACTTCTGTCACCGGAGGATGACACTCAACTTCTGTCTAGTTCGGTTTCCTCTGCCTCTCCTTCTGTTGTTACATCCGGACAGAATCCACTGATTGTGACAGTTGTCGTCTGCTAAAGTAGATTATTACCTTCATTGAACAGTTCCAAAATAAAGCGTCATTATCCGGTAGCCGTGAGATGGCAGCACAACTCAAGGTCTCACTTAGTCGCGACGCCTGGCGAAGCGATGCGCTTCCGAGAATGAGTTGCGGACTTAGCCCGCTGTTAAAAACTCAGCTGAGATGCGCCTTAAGTTGTTTATAGAGCAGCATTAAGTTTTAAATCTCAGCTTAACCAGAAAATTAAAATAACGTCTAAAACTTAAGCCCAGATGCTGATGTTGAGAGGCGAGGCTCCTGTCTGGGTCCCCGTACGTTGTTTTGTCCAGTTGCTTTGTACTGGCCTTAAAGAGTTCTTCATCGATCAGGCTCGTTGTATTGTCACCCACAGCGGAATATTACTAGGTTAATTACCTTTAATTATGAACCAAATATATGTAATTATATAGACCATAACATTGTTCTCTTGCATTCCAGAATACGCATTAAAACCAGCCAAATACCATAGATATTAGGCTGCAACCATAAGTATTGGGCGCTAGCAAAGTTCATAATGCGACCTTTCAGTCGCCTTAATGTTTTCGTGCCTCTCATGGTTCGCTTTTGACCGTGTTCGGAAGTTGATCACACTGGTGATGTGGTGGCTTTACCAAGAGTCGAACCCGGCACGCGGGGGCTGCTCTGGGGCGTTTATGTCCCACTGCGGTGACTCCAAGGTGTCAACATTACTCTCCTCTCCCGCTCTTTATCACGCTTATCCCTCACCCACCACCCTCCCTCACCCCCAACCCCCTTGTTGTCCCACTACCCTCCTCATGAGCTAGAGGTGTGAGTGTGGCGGGGGGGGGGGGGGGTGTCCCTAGGTGCTCCGGAATCCTAGAAGTGTGTGTGTGTGTGGAGGGGCGGGGGGATGGGGTGTCCCTATGTGCACCGGGGTCCTAGAGGTGTGTGTGCGTGTGTGTGGAGGGGTGTCCTTAGGTGCAACGGGGTCCTAGAGGGATGTGTGTTGGGGGGAGGGGGGGGGGGCGATAATTTTCCGTAGGTGCTCCGGAATCCTTCAAGTGTGTGTGGGAGGGGGTCCCTGGGTGCACCGGGATCCTAGAGGTGTGTGTGTGTGTGGGGGGGGGGGGGGTGTTACTTGACGTAATTAAACATATCTAACTTGACGTAATTAAACATATCTGTAAGTTGACGTAATTAAACATATCTGTAATTTGACGTACTTAAACATATTGTAATTTGACGCAATTGAAAATATCTGTAATTTGACGTGATTAAACATATCTGTAATTTGACGTAATTAAACATATCTGTAATTTGACGTAATTATACATATCTGTAATTTGACGTAATTAAACATATCTGTAATTTGACGGAATTAAACATATCTGTAATTTGACGTAATTAAAGATATCTGTAATATGACGTAATTAAACATATCTGTAATTTGACGTAATTAAGCATATCTGTAATTTGACGTAATTAAACATATCTGTAATTTGACGTAATTAAACATATCTGTAATTTGACGTAATTAAAGATATCTGTAATATGACGTAATTAAACATATCTGTAATATGACGTAATTAAACATATCTGTAATTTGACGTAATTAAACATATCTGTAATTTGACGTAATTAAACACATCTGTAATTTTACGCAATTAAACATTAATATATTTATAGATATCTCTACATGCATTAAAGGTAACAGTAATTCGAATTAAAGATATATCTAATTAAAATTACTGTTATCTTTAATTCATTTAAAGATACCAACAATTCGAATTAAATCGGGCGCGTGCATTGTGCGAATTAGATATTCAGTCGAGGAGACCATCAGGTAAGTCGAGTGATCGTCTTTGGAATTTGTGGTAGGTTCAGCAAGAAAGTGGAAAAAGCACTTGGTTATGGGTAGTTTGTTCAAGGAAAGCAAGTTATGGAGTAGCTGAAAATGCTCCTTAGTCCGGTGAGGCAGTCCATTATATGTTTGTATAAATATATATAAGCCTAGGCGAGACTGGCCTGTGCTATCACTGTATATGGGCGGATATAGATTATATAGAAAAGGTAGGCTTGATAGTCTCGCACAATTTGGGAAATCGTTTTCAGTTTAACAGACGGTAGGGGCCCCAAGCAGTTTTAGAAAGAATTTCATCCCGACCTAGACTCACCACCACGAACACGCAACTAGACTAATCCCCACGACTCCCACTCAGAACTAAACCTAGACTCCACCTTTGACTAGGCAATAGTTTTTCTATCGGGACTAAATTATTTCTACTCTTTGGGCATTTAAAACCTTGTTTATGAGTACTATTGCGGTGGCAGGGGCGGATCGAGGAATTAGAAGGCTTGGATAAAAAAAAAATCAGATCATACGTCATCAACGAACTTCACTTTTGTAGGTCACAGGTCATGACAACGTACCAATTACCAATAATAAAATCCAGGTGGTCATTTTGCGGCAGGTTCCGAGCAAGAATGCTCTAAACATTAGAGCGATATGTGTTTTATTTTGCGCACCAGGCCGGCAAGACGCAAATATGTCCAACGATACAGCGTCAATGTAAGCAGTTGGCACGAAGTAAATTGCGACAAAGAACTGAAGCTTTCATTGCTTTATTGCGAAAAATTGCAACAAAATCAAACAAACTGAAATGAGAAGCGCCGGTTGCCGTCAAAAGCAGAGTGAGCCATTTGCTCTGAGGAACCATCACATCGGGCACTTTGTTCCCCGTCAGGAGGTCAACGAGTGTCTGGAGGACAGCCTCGCTCTCGGCTGGGGTCAAAATCAACCAAGCCAACTGGAGACGGCAGTGTGTGCGATTCCGACAAGCCGAGGGAACCATTTGCCCTCAGGAACCATCACATCGGGCACCTTGTTCCCCGTTAGGAGGTCAACGAGTGCCTTGAGGACAGCCTCGGTCTCGGCCGGGGTCAGTTCAAGGTCATCCAACGCTACAGCAGTGCTGGAAAGAAGCGATAGAAGTTGTGAGCAGGCATGCATCCTTCCAAGCAGGCAGAGCAATTGCGTTCTTACAGCGAGAAGACCCCAGGGGTGAGTTCGGATATGAGAGCTGCCTAATCCGACTCCGCGGAGTGCATAACCGAACGGAGATGGTGTTCCGATAGCGGGGTCACGTGGTACATTTTGCCCACCCAGAGGAGGATCACGAGGATTTCGAGCATGGCGTCCAGGCCCAACAATACGTAATATAAATAAAGTAATATTTAGACCTGCAAACAAATGTGAATATTATAACTAGAATAAAATAATGAACAAAACACGTATCAGTTTATTTATATCCTACTGTTTACCGATCTTCATGATTTGTGCAGCTCAGCATTTACAACATTCACGCGGACCGCGGATTTTGCGTTCGGTTTATTTTGATCCGCACATGAGCGGAAAGTATGAGTGCGTATGCTCCAAATATCTGCGCCGATTACTCCGGTCGCATATCCCAACTCAACCCAGGTCTCCCCCCTCCCCCAAACCCACACACCATGGGACGTGAAGGACCGGAAAAAATTCCGAGACTCATCCAGGGATATGGATGCGGCGTTTCAGCCCGCCCCCAGGCAGCCCTCGTAACCATTTTATGGAGAGACGCAAATGCAAAAGACACTGGCTGGATACTAACGTCTTTAGGATCAGCTTCGCCACCTCCGCAGTCTTTCCCTCCGATACCATCTTCTCAACTGAAAGAGAAGTATTAACAGTCATAAATAACCAAGTGCCAGTGGAATACGGAAGGCAATTTAGGTTGGGGGCCCTCGGGACCCTTCGTAATTGGCCAACGACCACAGTAGAACTGTCCTTACCGAAAGCCGCCAGTCGACCGTCCATGACGACCTCTTCCACGACGTTGTTGATGGCCGCCATGTGCAACAGCTCATCGGCATCCTCTTCTGCAACAAAACACCAGGGTCAGTGAAGGTGGCTCAAGGGTCAGTGAAGGTGGCTCAAGGGTCAGTGAAGGTGGCTCAAGGGTCAGTGAAGGTGGCTCAAGGGTCAGTGAAGGTGGCTCAAGGGTCAGTGAAGGTGGCTCAAGGGTCAGTGAAGGTGGCTCAAGGGTCAGTGAAGGTGGCTCAAGGGTCAGTGAAGGTGGCTCAAGGGTCAGTGAAGGTGGCTCAAGGGTCAGTGAAGGTGGCTCAAGGGTCAGTGAAGGTGGCTCAAGGGTCAGTGAAGGTGGCTCAAGGGTCAGTGAAGGTGGCTCAAGGGTCAGTGAAGGTGGCTCAAGGGTCAGTGAAGGTGGCTCAAGGGTCAGTGAAGGTGGCTCAAGGGTCAGTGAAGGTGGCTCAAGGGTCAGTGAAGGTGGCTCAAGGGTCAGTGAAGGTGGCTCAAGGGTCAGTGAAGGTGGCTCAAGGGTCAGTGAAGGTGGCTCAAGGGTCAGTGAAGGTGGCTCAAGGGTCAGTGAAGGTGGCTCAAGGGTCAGTGAAGGTGGCTCAAGGG
Source organism: Arenicola marina (assembly GCA_964019135.1). Classification (NCBI taxonomy): domain Eukaryota; kingdom Metazoa; phylum Annelida; class Polychaeta; family Arenicolidae; genus Arenicola; species Arenicola marina. The sequence continues at coordinate 24,614,786 of OZ025257.1, forward strand.
TCAGTGAAGGTGGCTCAAGGGTCAGTGAAGGTGGCTCAAGGGTCAGTGAAGGTGGCTCAAGGGTCAGTGAAGGTGGCTCAAGGGTCAGTGAAGGTGGCTCAAGGGTCAGTGAAGGTGGCTCAAGGGTCAGTGAAGGTGGCTCAAGGGTCAGTGAAGGTGGCTCAAGGGTCAGTGAAGGTGGCTCAAGGGTCAGTGAAGGTGGCTCAAGGGTCAGTGAAGGTGGCTCAAGGGTCAGTGAAGGTGGCTCAAGGGTCAGTGAAGGTGGCTCAAGGGTCAGTGAAGGTGGCTCAAGGGTCAGTGAAGGTGGCTCAAGGGTCAGTGAAGGTGGCTCAAGGGTCAGTGAAGGTGGCTCAAGGGTCAGTGAAGGTGGCTCAAGGGTCAGTGAAGGTGGCTCAAGGGTCAGTGAAGGTGGCTCAAGGGTCAGTGAAGGTGGCTCAAGGGTCAGTGAAGGTGGCTCAAGGGTCAGTGAAGGTGGCTCAAGGGTCAGTGAAGGTGGCTCAAGGGTCAGTGAAGGTGGCTCAAGGGTCAGTGAAGGTGGCTCAAGGGTCAGTGAAGGTGGCTCAAGGGTCAGTGAAGGTGGCTCAAGGGTCAGTGAAGGTGGCTCAAGGGTCAGTGAAGGTGGCTCAAGGGTCAGTGAAGGTGGCTCAAGGGTCAGTGAAGGTGGCTCAAGGGTCAGTGAAGGTGGCTCAAGGGTCAGTGAAGGTGGCTCAAGGGTCAGTGAAGGTGGCTCAAGGGTCAGTGAAGGTGGCTCAAGGGTCAGTGAAGGTGGCTCAAGGGTCAGTGAAGGTGGCTCAAGGGTCAGTGAAGGTGGCTCAAGGGTCAGTGAAGGTGGCTCAAGGGTCAGTGAAGGTGGCTCAAGGGTCAGTGAAGGTGGCTCAAGGGTCAGTGAAGGTGGCTCAAGGGTCAGTGAAGGTGGCTCAAGGGTCAGTGAAGGTGGCTCAAGGGTCAGTGAAGGTGGCTCAAGGGTCAGTGAAGGTGGCTCAAGGGTCAGTGAAGGTGGCTCAAGGGTCAGTGAAGGTGGCTCAAGGGTCAGTGAAGGTGGCTCAAGGGTCAGTGAAGGTGGCTCAAGGGTCAGTGAAGGTGGCTCAAGGGTCAGTGAAGGTGGCTCAAGGGTCAGTGAAGGTGGCTCAAGGGTCAGTGAAGGTGGCTCAAGGGTCAGTGAAGGTGGCTCAAGGGTCAGTGAAGGTGGCTCAAGGGTCAGTGAAGGTGGCTCAAGGGTCAGTGAAGGTGGCTCAAGGGTCAGTGAAGGTGGCTCAAGGGTCAGTGAAGGTGGCTCAAGGGTCAGTGAAGGTGGCTCAAGGGTCAGTGAAGGTGGCTCAAGGGTCAGTGAAGGTGGCTCAAGGGTCAGTGAAGGTGGCTCAAGGGTCAGTGAAGGTGGCTCAAGGGTCAGTGAAGGTGGCTCAAGGGTCAGTGAAGGTGGCTCAAGGGTCAGTGAAGGTGGCTCAAGGGTCAGTAAAGGTGGCTCAAGGGTCAGTAAAGGTGGCTCAAGGGTCAGTAAAGGTGGCTCAAGGGTCAGTAAAGGTGGCTCAAGGCCCAGTAAAGGTGGCTCAAGGCCCAGTAAAGGTGGCTCAAGGCCCAGTAAAGGTGGCTCAAGGCCCAGTAAAGGTGGCTCAAGGCCCAGTAAAGGTGGCTCAAGGCCCAGTAAAGGTGGCTCAAGGGTCAGTGAAGGTGGCTCAAGGGTCAGTGAAGGTGGCTCAAGGGTCAGTGAAGGTGGCTCAAGGGTCAGTGAAGGTGGCTCAAGGGTCAGTGAAGGTGGCTCAAGGGTCAGTGAAGGTGGCTCAAGGGTCAGTGAAGGTGGCTCAAGGGTCAGTGAAGGTGGCTCAAGGGTCAGTGAAGGTGGCTCAAGGGTCAGTGAAGGTGGCTCAAGGGTCAGTGAAGGTGGCTCAAGGGTCAGTGAAGGTGGCTCAAGGGTCAGTGAAGGTGGCTCAAGGGTCAGTGAAGGTGGCTCAAGGGTCAGTGAAGGTGGCTCAAGGGTCAGTGAAGGTGGCTCAAGGGTCAGTGAAGGTGGCTCAAGGGTCAGTGAAGGTGGCTCAAGGGTCAGTGAAGGTGGCTCAAGGGTCAGTGAAGGTGGCTCAAGGGTCAGTGAAGGTGGCTCAAGGGTCAGTGAAGGTGGCTCAAGGGTCAGTGAAGGTGGCTCAAGGGTCAGTGAAGGTGGCTCAAGGGTCAGTGAAGGTGGCTCAAGGGTCAGTGAAGGTGGCTCAAGGGTCAGTGAAGGTGGCTCAAGGGTCAGTGAAGGTGGCTCAAGGGTCAGTGAAGGTGGCTCAAGGGTCAGTGAAGGTGGCTCAAGGGTCAGTGAAGGTGGCTCAAGGGTCAGTGAAGGTGGCTCAAGGGTCAGTGAAGGTGGCTCAAGGGTCAGTGAAGGTGGCTCAAGGGTCAGTGAAGGTGGCTCAAGGGTCAGTGAAGGTGGCTCAAGGGTCAGTGAAGGTGGCTCAAGGGTCAGTGAAGGTGGCTCAAGGGTCAGTGAAGGTGGCTCAAGGGTCAGTGAAGGTGGCTCAAGGGTCAGTGAAGGTGGCTCAAGGGTCAGTGAAGGTGGCTCAAGGGTCAGTGAAGGTGGCTCAAGGGTCAGTGAAGGTGGCTCAAGGGTCAGTGAAGGTGGCTCAAGGGTCAGTGAAGGTGGCTCAAGGGTCAGTGAAGGTGGCTCAAGGGTCAGTGAAGGTGGCTCAAGGGTCAGTGAAGGTGGCTCAAGGGTCAGTGAAGGTGGCTCAAGGGTCAGTGAAGGTGGCTCAAGGGTCAGTGAAGGTGGCTCAAGGGTCAGTGAAGGTGGCTCAAGGGTCAGTGAAGGTGGCTCAAGGGTCAGTGAAGGTGGCTCAAGGGTCAGTGAAGGTGGCTCAAGGGTCAGTGAAGGTGGCTCAAGGGTCAGTGAAGGTGGCTCAAGGGTCAGTGAAGGTGGCTCAAGGGTCAGTGAAGGTGGCTCAAGGGTCAGTGAAGGTGGCTCAAGGGTCAGTGAAGGTGGCTCAAGGGTCAGTGAAGGTGGCTCAAGGGTCAGTGAAGGTGGCTCAAGGGTCAGTGAAGGTGGCTCAAGGGTCAGTGAAGGTGGCTCAAGGGTCAGTGAAGGTGGCTCAAGGGTCAGTGAAGGTGGCTCAAGGGTCAGTGAAGGTGGCTCAAGGGTCAGTGAAGGTGGCTCAAGGGTCAGTGAAGGTGGCTCAAGGGTCAGTGAAGGTGGCTCAAGGGTCAGTGAAGGTGGCTCAAGGGTCAGTGAAGGTGGCTCAAGGGTCAGTGAAGGTGGCTCAAGGGTCAGTGAAGGTGGCTCAAGGGTCAGTGAAGGTGGCTCAAGGGTCAGTGAAGGTGGCTCAAGGGTCAGTGAAGGTGGCTCAAGGGTCAGTGAAGGTGGCTCAAGGGTCAGTGAAGGTGGCTCAAGGGTCAGTGAAGGTGGCTCAAGGGTCCAGTGAAGGTGGCTCAAGGCCCAGTGAAGGTGGCTCAAGGCCCAGTGAAGGTGGCTCAAGGCCCAGTGAAGGTGGCTCAAGGCCCAGTGAAGGTGGCTCAAGGCCCAGTGAAGGTGGCTCAAGGCCCAGTGAAGGTGGCTCAAGGCCCAGTGAAGGTGGCTCAAGGCCCAGTGAAGGTGGCTCAAGGCCCAGTGAAGGTGGCTCAAGGCCCAGTGAAGGTGGCTCAAGGCCCAGTGAAGGTGGCTCAAGGCCCAGTGAAGGTGGCTCAAGGCCCAGTGAAGGTGGCTCAAGGCCCAGTGAAGGTGGCTCAAGGCCCAGTGAAGGTGGCTCAAGGCCCAGTGAAGGTGGCTCAAGGCCCAGTGAAGGTGGCTCAAGGCCCAGTGAAGGTGGCTCAAGGGTCAGTGAAGGTGGCTCAAGGGTCAGTGAAGGTGGCTCAAGGGTCAGTGAAGGTGGCTCAAGGGTCAGTGAAGGTGGCTCAAGGGTCAGTGAAGGTGGCTCAAGGGTCAGTGAAGGTGGCTCAAGGGTCAGTGAAGGTGGCTCAAGGGTCAGTGAAGGTGGCTCAAGGGTCAGTGAAGGTGGCTCAAGGGTCAGTGAAGGTGGCTCAAGGGTCAGTGAAGGTGGCTCAAGGGTCAGTGAAGGTGGCTCAAGGGTCAGTGAAGGTGGCTCAAGGGTCAGTGAAGGTGGCTCAAGGGTCAGTGAAGGTGGCTCAAGGGTCAGTGAAGGTGGCTCAAGGGTCCAGTGAAGGTGGCTCAAGGCCCAGTGAAGGTGGCTCAAGGCCCAGTGAAGGTGGCTCAAGGCCCAGTGAAGGTGGCTCAAGGCCCAGTGAAGGTGGCTCAAGGCCCAGTGAAGGTGGCTCAAGGCCCAGTGAAGGTGGCTCAAGGCCCAGTGAAGGTGGCTCAAGGCCCAGTGAAGGTGGCTCAAGGCCCAGTGAAGGTGGCTCAAGGCCCAGTGAAGGTGGCTCAAGGCCCAGTGAAGGTGGCTCAAGGCCCAGTGAAGGTGGCTCAAGGCCCAGTGAAGGTGGCTCAAGGCCCAGTGAAGGTGGCTCAAGGCCCAGTGAAGGTGGCTCAAGGCCCAGTGAAGGTGGCTCAAGGCCCAGTGAAGGTGGCTCAAGGCCCAGTGAAGGTGGCTCAAGGCCCAGTGAAGGTGGCTCAAGGCCCAGTGAAGGTGGCTCAAGGCCCAGTGAAGGTGGCTCAAGGCCCAGTGAAGGTGGCTCAAGGCCCAGTGAAGGTGGCTCAAGGCCCAGTGAAGGTGGCTCAAGGCCCAGTGAAGGTGGCTCAAGGCCCAGTGAAGGTGGCTCAAGGCCCAGTGAAGGTGGCTCAAGGCCCAGTGAAGGTGGCTCAAGGCCCAGTGAAGGTGGCTCAAGGCCCAGTGAAGGTGGCTCAAGGCCCAGTGAAGGTGGCTCAAGGCCCAGTGAAGGTGGCTCAAGGCCCAGTGAAGGTGGCTCAAGGCCCAGTGAAGGTGGCTCAAGGCCCAGTGAAGGTGGCTCAAGGCCCAGTGAAGGTGGCTCAAGGCCCAGTGAAGGTGGCTCAAGGCCCAGTGAAGGTGGCTCAAGGCCCAGTGAAGGTGGCTCAAGGCCCCAGGTCAGGAAGGTGGCTCAAGGCCCCCAGGGTCAGTGAAGGTGGCTCAAGGCCCCCAGGGTCAGTGAAGGTGGCTCAAGGCCCCCAGGGTCAGTGAAGGTGGCTCAAGGCCCCCAGGGTCAGTGAAGGTGGCTCAAGGCCCCCAGGGTCAGTGAAGGTGGCTCAAGGCCCCCAGGGTCAGTGAAGGTGGCTCAAGGCCCCCAGGGTCAGTGAAGGTGGCTCAAGGCCCCCAGGGTCAGTGAAGGTGGCTCAAGGCCCCCAGGGTCAGTGAAGGTGGCTCAAGGCCCCCAGGGTCAGTGAAGGTGGCTCAAGGCCCCCAGGGTCAGTGAAGGTGGCTCAAGGCCCCCAGGGTCAGTGAAGGTGGCTCAAGGCCCCCAGGGTCAGTGAAGGTGGCTCAAGGCCCCCAGGGTCAGTGAAGGTGGCTCAAGGCCCCCAGGGTCAGTGAAGGTGGCTCAAGGCCCCCAGGGTCAGTGAAGGTGGCTCAAGGCCCCCAGGGTCAGTGAAGGTGGCTCAAGGCCCCCAGGGTCAGTGAAGGTGGCTCAAGGCCCCCAGGGTCAGTGAAGGTGGCTCAAGGCCCCCAGGGTCAGTGAAGGTGGCTCAAGGCCCCCAGGGTCAGTGAAGGTGGCTCAAGGCCCCCAGGGTCAGTGAAGGTGGCTCAAGGCCCCCAGGGTCAGTGAAGGTGGCTCAAGGCCCCCAGGGTCAGTGAAGGTGGCTCAAGGCCCCCAGGGTCAGTGAAGGTGGCTCAAGGCCCCCAGGGTCAGTGAAGGTGGCTCAAGGCCCCCAGGGTCAGTGAAGGTGGCTCAAGGCCCCCAGGGTCAGTGAAGGTGGCTCAAGGCCCCCAGGGTCAGTGAAGGTGGCTCAAGGCCCCCAGGGTCAGTGAAGGTGGCTCAAGGCCCCCAGGGTCAGTGAAGGTGGCTCAAGGCCCCCAGGGTCAGTGAAGGTGGCTCAAGGCCCCCAGGGTCAGTGAAGGTGGCTCAAGGGTCAGTGAAGGTGGCTCAAGGGTCAGTGAAGGTGGCTCAAGGGTCAGTGAAGGTGGCTCAAGGGTCAGTGAAGGTGGCTCAAGGGTCAGTGAAGGTGGCTCAAGGGTCAGTGAAGGTGGCTCAAGGGTCAGTGAAGGTGGCTCAAGGGTCAGTGAAGGTGGCTCAAGGCCCAGTGAAGGTGGCTCAAGGCCCAGTGAAGGTGGCTCAAGGCCCCCAGGGTCAGTGAAGGTGGCTCAAGGCCCCCAGGGTCAGTGAAGGTGGCTCAAGGCCCCCAGGGTCAGTGAAGGTGGCTCAAGGCCCCCAGGGTCAGTGAAGGTGGCTCAAGGCCCCCAGGGTCAGTGTGAAGGTGGCTCAAGGCCCCCAGGGTCAGTGAAGGTGGCTCAAGGCCCCCAGGGTCAGTGAAGGTGGCTCAAGGCCCCCAGGGTCAGTGAAGGTGGCTCAAGGCCCCCAGGGTCAGTGAAGGTGGCTCAAGGCCCCCAGGGTCAGTGAAGGTGGCTCAAGGCCCCCAGGGTCAGTGAAGGTGGCTCAAGGCCCCCAGGGTCAGTGAAGGTGGCTCAAGGCCCCCAGGGTCAGTGAAGGTGGCTCAAGGCCCCCAGGGTCAGTGAAGGTGGCTCAAGGCCCCCAGGGTCAGTGAAGGTGGCTCAAGGCCCCCAGGGTCAGTGAAGGTGGCTCAAGGCCCCCAGGGTCAGTGAAGGTGGCTCAAGGCCCCCAGGGTCAGTGAAGGTGGCTCAAGGCCCCCAGGGTCAGTGAAGGTGGCTCAAGGCCCCCAGGGTCAGTGAAGGTGGCTCAAGGCCCCCAGGGTCAGTGAAGGTGGCTCAAGGCCCCCAGGGTCAGTGAAGGTGGCTCAAGGCCCCCAGGGTCAGTGAAGGTGGCTCAAGGCCCCCAGGGTCAGTGAAGGTGGCTCAAGGCCCCCAGGGTCAGTGAAGGTGGCTCAAGGCCCCCAGGGTCAGTGAAGGTGGCTCAAGGCCCCCAGGGTCAGTGAAGGTGGCTCAAGGCCCCCAGGGTCAGTGAAGGTGGCTCAAGGCCCCCAGGGTCAGTGAAGGTGGCTCAAGGCCCCCAGGGTCAGTGAAGGTGGCTCAAGGCCCCCAGGGTCAGTGAAGGTGGCTCAAGGCCCCCAGGGTCAGTGAAGGTGGCTCAAGGCCCCCAGGGTCAGTGAAGGTGGCTCAAGGCCCCCAGGGTCAGTGAAGGTGGCTCAAGGCCCCCAGGGTCAGTGAAGGTGGCTCAAGGCCCCCAGGGTCAGTGAAGGTGGCTCAAGGCCCCCAGGGTCAGTGAAGGTGGCTCAAGGCCCCCAGGGTCAGTGAAGGTGGCTCAAGGCCCCCAGGGTCAGTGAAGGTGGCTCAAGGCCCCCAGGGTCAGTGAAGGTGGCTCAAGGCCCCCAGGGTCAGTGAAGGTGGCTCAAGGCCCCCAGGGTCAGTGAAGGTGGCTCAAGGCCCCCAGGGTCAGTGAAGGTGGCTCAAGGCCCCCAGGGTCAGTGAAGGTGGCTCAAGGCCCCCAGGGTCAGTGAAGGTGGCTCAAGGCCCCCAGGGTCAGTGAAGGTGGCTCAAGGCCCCCAGGGTCAGTGAAGGTGGCTCAAGGCCCCCAGGGTCAGTGAAGGTGGCTCAAGGCCCCCAGGGTCAGTGAAGGTGGCTCAAGGCCCCCAGGGTCAGTGAAGGTGGCTCAAGGCCCCCAGGGTCAGTGAAGGTGGCTCAAGGCCCCCAGGGTCAGTGAAGGTGGCTCAAGGCCCCCAGGGTCAGTGAAGGTGGCTCAAGGCCCCCAGGGTCAGTGAAGGTGGCTCAAGGCCCCCAGGGTCAGTGAAGGTGGCTCAAGGCCCCCAGGGTCAGTGAAGGTGGCTCAAGGCCCCCAGGGTCAGTGAAGGTGGCTCAAGGCCCCCAGGGTCAGTGAAGGTGGCTCAAGGCCCCCAGGGTCAGTGAAGGTGGCTCAAGGCCCCCAGGGTCAGTGAAGGTGGCTCAAGGCCCCCAGGGTCAGTGAAGGTGGCTCAAGGCCCCCAGGGTCAGTGAAGGTGGCTCAAGGCCCCCAGGGTCAGTGAAGGTGGCTCAAGGCCCCCAGGGTCAGTGAAGGTGGCTCAAGGCCCCCAGGGTCAGTGAAGGTGGCTCAAGGCCCCCAGGGTCAGTGAAGGTGGCTCAAGGCCCCCAGGGTCAGTGAAGGTGGCTCAAGGCCCCCAGGGTCAGTGAAGGTGGCTCAAGGCCCCCAGGGTCAGTGAAGGTGGCTCAAGGCCCCCAGGGTCAGTGAAGGTGGCTCAAGGCCCCCAGGGTCAGTGAAGGTGGCTCAAGGCCCCCAGGGTCAGTGAAGGTGGCTCAAGGCCCCCAGGGTCAGTGAAGGTGGCTCAAGGCCCCCAGGGTCAGTGAAGGTGGCTCAAGGCCCCCAGGGTCAGTGAAGGTGGCTCAAGGCCCCCAGGGTCAGTGAAGGTGGCTCAAGGCCCCCAGGGTCAGTGAAGGTGGCTCAAGGCCCCCAGGGTCAGTGAAGGTGGCTCAAGGCCCCCAGGGTCAGTGAAGGTGGCTCAAGGCCCCCAGGGTCAGTGAAGGTGGCTCAAGGCCCCCAGGGTCAGTGAAGGTGGCTCAAGGCCCCAAGGGTCAGTGAAGGTGGCTCAAGGCCCCAAGGGTCAGTGAAGGTGGCTCAAGGCCCCAAGGGTCAGTGAAGGTGGCTCAAGGCCCCAAGGGTCAGTGAAGGTGGCTCAAGGCCCCAAGGGTCAGTGAAGGTGGCTCAAGGCCCCAAGGGTCAGTGAAGGTGGCTCAAGGCCCCAAGGGTCAGTGAAGGAGGAACAAGGCTGGCTGTAACCAGACGCCAGCCCAAGGCTGGCCGGTCAAAGAGAAGCTGTGGTGGACGGTTTACCATCTGGTGCACTTACTGAAGAACGAGATGAAGCCAGAGACTAAATCTTCAGACGCCATGGCTTCAGTCAGTCCGATGACGACCTCAGCCACCTCAGGAAGGCCCTTCATCAACTTGCGCGTCACCATAACCTTGATGGGGGCCGGCAAGGTCAAGCTCTGCAAGGACGCTTCAAAGCCACCTTGCAAGAAGTCCACAATGGCCCCAATTCCGGCTTCAATCTGTGGGAGGGCGGCCGACAAGTCGCAAGTGATCTGTCCTGTGGCGAATGGAGCCATGTACTTGTGGATGGAGATGGCCACCATCTGGAAGAGCTCGCCTACTGGTCTCTCCAGGAAGAGTTCCTGGCTTATTAAAGCCTGAATTTCATCAAAGAGGCCATCCATCGGGATATCTCCTGGGGAAGGACAAAACTGCATTCAGGCTTGTATTCATCGTATAAAACAGGAATGCACGACACAAATATTTGACCAGAAATAGAACTAATTTCAAAGAATTAGGTCACCTTGGCATATTAAAGTGATGGTTACCAGATAGTTAGAAGGGGGGCGGGGGGTTCTCACCGATGGCAGATTCGAATACCATTACTTTCTCCTGTAGTGCTGCAGAGATAAAGTCCACCACCTCCTTCATGTGGGCCGCCACGTCCACCATGGACGGCTTCTTGGCCATTCCACCACCATGACCTCCCCTTCGACGCGCAATCATCTCTTCCACGGATTCAATGGATTCCATCGACTCCCCGCTAGCCTTGCCAGGCTTCAGATGGTGCAGATGGTCGATTTCACCAATCTCCTTCCCGGCCAGCAGCATATCCTCCACCACCAGGTTCCGCACCAGATGTTCCACAAAGCCTGGAAGCATAAGGAAGGAATTGTTCATTGCAAGGGTTCCAGTGGAATAACGAATGGAATAAACTAGAATTCATGTCAATTGCTGGAGAGTGAAGCCCACTTACCGATGACGGCATGCACTGCAACCGCTTGTCCGCATTCTGCAGGCACCATCTTTTCAGTCACGGTGGCGGCAATGATTTCAAATGCTTTCCAAGTCTTTACCGGATCCACAGCCGTGATAGGCATCGTGTAGTCTACCCCGACGGCATCCAGCTTATCCGCTAATGCAACTGCCACTACACGGAACAAACAACGTACACCATCTGCAAAAGCTAGAAATGTGAATCCATTCGGCTAACGCCTCGTGCATGCTGAACAACCAAATCAACTGTGGAACGTTTTCTCTAAGTTGAAAAGGATCACGATCTTTGAACCTTCCAGATTTGGAAAACCACCAAACGAGTTAATTTACTTTCAAAACACTTGATTCAAATAGAACTCTCAAAAGACAAAAGTCACGCGTCATTCATAGTGAATATAGGGTTTGGCTTGCTCAATAACAGCTTCATACTCACGGTCGTTGCCCACTGGGGCCAGCAGAGCGACCAGCTCAGAGTTAGTGCGGCGGAAAAGGCGGATCCGTCCACCTAAGACGAAAGGTCATGAAGCCCAATTAAGCATAAAAATCCCCAAACTCTCAAGCAAACTAAGCAAATCAGAACGATAAAGTGTGTGGATTTACCCAATCAGTTGCGTGCTTACCATGAACGACGGCGGCCATACAGATCATGGAGAGCAGAAACAGCTTCATGATGACGTCAGGAGGTCTGAAGAGACTGGAAGAGGACAATCGACGGGTCACATGGACTGAGTGATGACAGGTGGAGACGGACCCCTTTTATAGCCCCCTGTTGTGAGCTGTCTCAGAGAGGAGTGGTGTCTGGTTGAAGCTCATTGGATGAAACATGCTCAGAGGAGTGGTTGGATGCCGAGACGTATGGAAAGCCATAACGTGTCAATTCTTAAAGGTCATCTCTTAAATCTTAACTCGCTTTCCACCGTAAAATCAGAGTGTTGCAGCCTGTCAGTCTATGCTAAAGAAAGAAAAGAAAATAATAAATAATGATCTTGACTAAATTTGCCACAAAACCCTTGTGATTCCGAAAAATCTGATGTGAACTTGTGGCGTCAAAGAAGGCACCCGAGGCGCGGATCATTAGAAGACCGGGCCAGGGCCCTACCATTATTATCCGAGGCACGGATCATTAGATGACCGGGGCAGGGATTATTAGATGACCGGGGCAGGGCCCTACCATTATTACCCGAAGCACGGATCATTAGATGACCGGAGCAGGGATTATTAGATGACCGGGGCAGGGCCCTACCATTATTACCCGAAGCACGGATCATTAGATTGCAGGGCCCTACCATTATTACCCGAGGCACGGATCATTAGATTGCAGGGCCCTACCATTATTACCCGAGGCACGGATCATTAGATGACCGGGGCAGGGATTATTAGATGACCGGGCCATGGCCCTACCATTATTACCAGGGGCACGGATCATTAGATGACCGGGGCAGGGCTCTACCATTATTACCAGGGGCACGGATCATTAGATGACCGGGGCAGGGCCCTACCATTATTACCCGAGGTACGGATCATTAGATTGCAGGGCCCTACCATTATTACCCGAGGCACGGATCATTAGATTGCAGGGCCCTACCATTATTACCCGAGGCACGGATCATTAGATGACCGGGGCAGGGATCATTAGATGACCGGGCCATGGCCCTACCATTATTACCAGGGGCACGGATCATTAGATGACCGGGGCAGGGATCATTAGATGACCGGGGCAGGGCCCTACCATTATTACCCGAGGCACGGATCATTGGATGACCGGGGCAGGGCCCTACTATTATTACCCGAGGCACGGATCATTAGATGACCGGGGCAGGGCCTTACCATTATTACATGAGGCACGATTCATTAGATGACCGGGGCAGGGCACTACCATTATTATCCGAGGCACGGATCATTAGATGAACAGGGCAGGGCCCTACCATTATTACCCGAGGCACGGATCATTAGATGACCGGGGCGGAGCACTACCATTATTACTCACAGGTCGTAAACTATCACGACGTCTCCTGCTGTTGTAAATGCCATGCCTGAATAATACATGAGTTAAGAAATGAAACAATAGGGTGGCGTAGAATAACGACCATACTGTGTGGACGACGAAAGCCGGATCCAGTTAAGTAATTAGTGAGTTGTGAGAAACAATGCTGATTTCGGGGGAGATCGACAATAGATATATTACCCGACACTAAGCCTTGCCCATGCTTGAGTCCTTTTTCCTTACTCATGAGTATGAAATTGACGATTATCATAACTGATGGTAGGTACAAGTGAGAGGTACTCATCTCTAAAACAACAAAGTGCCATGCTGCTTTGTTTGTCCGACTTGTTTGTCTGACTTGACGTCATGATTGGATAAAGCAACAGTGACGTCAGTGGATTATTGACAGCCAGGATCGGTTTATTTAAAGTATCTTGTGAGCCTGAAACCCTTTGCCGAAGCCCATACGCCAACCCAATTCCGCTGAAATGTTTCGAATTATTGTTTATTGTGTTTTTATCCGTATTGTCAGAATCGGAATGTGGAAAGGTATGTAATCAATGTATGGGTGTATGCTGACAAATTATTTTTCATCAAGTGACCCATCAATCTTATTTTCCAAATAATTCACCAGTGAAAGACCTCCGCGGCTCTCGCTTGGCGCGGAAAACTGGAGAGGAGAACCGCGCGTTTTCCATAGTTTTCTGATCATGCCCACTTTTCGCGATTTAGGATCGCAGTATATAAGAAACTAAATTACCTCAAACTTAATAGTCAGTGACAATAAATTCCGTATTTAACATTTAACGATTATTTATGTGTCATTCTGCACTCCCAAGAATTAACGAAATCCCAAGAGATGGACTTTAAATAACCCTTGTACGATGATGTATGCTAAAATGTTTTCATAAACTGCCAATAATACATTACCGAAATGTTGGTATTTTAGGTTATATATTGCCTATCATTCGACAGTCACTCTCTGCTTCGACTCCCCTAGGGGATACAAACGCATGTGCTTTTACATTGAGACTCTCTGCTCATTGGCTTGAACTCAACCAAAAGCATTCAACCATGAGGACAATACAAGCCCTCGACAACAGATTCCTACGCACTGCATCAAAGCTCACCTGTCAATATTGTGACATCATTAGGGAATTTCTAAATACCGCCCAGATGCAAAGCTCCCAGAATTAAACCCGCCGAACCTCACTTTTGCTACTTTTGCTACGAACGCATTTATAGTGATATCGTGGAATAAAAACTCTCATTAAAACAAATTCATATTTGTTTGTCTTCCCTAAATAAAGTAATAAATAAAACTCTGAGCTAAGCAAAATCGTGGCACGGACACTTTAAATCTCTACTGTAGTATAGGACTTCAGTTCATAAAATAATACTTATGATCTATTCTTGAAAAGGATTATTTAGCAAGAAATTATATTTGGTTTGACAACATTTCAAGAACCTTGAAATTGCCCAGGCTGACAGCAGGGGGAATTCGGGTATATATGCGAGCGAAAAGTCGGAGTATGCGGAGCTCTTGACCGAAAGAAGTTTGCAACTAACGTTGTCACTTAGGCTGAGTTAAGTTAAGTTGAGTTGATGATTATGTTACTTAACTGCAGGTGCAGAAAATATATTAATATTGAAAGAAATTAATTTGAGAATTGTAAGAAAAAGATAGGAGTTCGATTTGTCGAATTTATAATATTTGGAATTGCATTTTACCCCGCAATGTTTTGCCAAAGGCAATGGTGTAATGAGGGTTGCCGCCGCCCCTCTCTGTGTAGTGGTTCGAGCGCACTGGAACGTAGATCTATAGATCCTCGGCTCAACACCAAGACGAAGGGATATAATCTGGGGCATGTTTAATCCATGTATCGGTCATCGTCCCCGGGAGATTGTTTATCCCAGGTTAGGCTCTTGTGTGCGCAAAAAGCATACTAAAACACCAATTTGCCATCGAATCAAACAAGTGCGACCAACTAACACTGCGATACTTGTAATACATACTCAGTACTACATCGAGAAGTTTCGCTACCTTATAATTTCTCGAGTAATACAGTAAATATTTTTTAGATCAATTGTCATCTATGTGTTGTGTCGTGTTGTGTTGTGTCCACAAAAGTTCAGTCTAATTGTACTGCCAAAAATGTCGTGGTAGTTTGTAGAACACTTTGGCCAGAAATGATAACTTTGCTCTGAATACTAATTTTCCTTCGCTTGGGTTTAAAAACCATCAATTTAGAAACGATAAACGAAAGTGTAAGCAGGTGGCACGAACGAAATTGCGAAAAAGAACTGAAGCTTTCAATCCTTTATTGCGATTATATTGCAACAAAATCAACCAAACAAACTGAAGAGGGAAGCGCCAGTTCCGACTGCCGTCAAAACCAGAGAGATCCATTTGCCCTGAGGAACCATCACATCGGGCACCTTGTTCCCCGTCAAGAGATCAACAAATGCCTTGAGGACAGCCTCGCTCTCGGCCGGGGCCAGTTCAAGGTCAACCAACGCCACAGCAGTGCTGGAAAGAAGCGGCATACGAAACGATAGTAGTGAGCAGGCAGGCGTGATGGGACCAATGCCCCGCGTATTTCTACAAATGAGTGCCGGGGAGTCTAATAACCTAATAACACAATGTATCCTATGTAAACAAAGTAAACAGTTCCCTCTCAGTTTGTCAAAATGCTGCACTGACGTATGAAATACGCCAGGTTCCCTACGGTGACACGAATACTTTTTCAAGAGGCAATGTATTGCCGGGTTGTGCGTCACATGATGTCTCGAGCAATTTACTCTCGGATATCTTCTAGATGTACTAGTTAAAGAACGAGCTAGAGTGCATTCTCTAAAATCAAGCACGAGACGCGAAAGCGTCTAGTGGTTTATTTAGGGAATGCAAGACAGCGAGTTCTTTAACGTACTTATAAAATGGTTATAACAACGCATTAGATTTAACGAAAATTATTCTTCGTGTAATGGGAATAGGGTAGCAGCCTGTGAATTCCTCGATATTCGCGATATTACCATTAAGGCCTTTTTTTCGCGCCCAGATTTAAAATCTCCCAACCTTGGAGATTTGATATTACTCTCCCTAATTTTTTAGGATTCGCGATTCAGAAGGGGTATCCCCCGCCCCCTCTCTTTATTGCGAACTGGGAATGTTGATATTTGATAACCGCTAATCGGGAAATCGCTAATTTATATCATGTATCCGCCCTTAGTATCACATGCAGGGAGTTCATCTTGTAACTCACTGTGAACTGTGAATAAAGATATATATTCTTCATGATCTGGGAACATGACCCCCCCTCCCCCTCCTTCGATGCCCGCAACCAGTGTCTGGGTCGCTTTGCCTCCTCTATCATAAAATAACGAAATCCACGGATTCAATGGATTCCATCGACTCCCCGCTAGCCTTGCCAGGCTTCAGATGGTGCAGATGGTCGATTTCACCAATCTCCTTCCCGGCCAGCAGCATATCCTCCACCACCAGGTTCCGCACCAGATGTTCCACAAAGCCTGGAAGCAGAAGGAATTGCCCATTGCACGGGTACCAGTGGAATAACGAATGGAATAAACTAGAATTCATGTCAGTTGCTGGAGAAAGAAGCTCACTTACCGATGACGGCATGCACTGCAACCGCTTGTCCGCATTCTGCAGGCACCATCTTTTCAGCCACGGTGGCGGCAATGATTTCAAAGACTTTCCAAGTCTTTTTTGGATCCACAGCAGTGATAGGCATCGTGTAGTCTACCCCGACGGCATCCAGCTTATCCGCCAATGCAACTGCCACTATAAAGACAAGTAACGTTATCTTCGCAAGCTATCAATGGTATAGACGGAGAAAGTACGAGAATATGTTTAGGGGGGGGGGGGGGGGGCAAGGGGGGGGGGGGGTAGTGTTCCCAGATCACGAAGAATAAATTTCTTTATTCCCATGTCACGATGAATAAAAAGCAAAACTCTCCGCATGCAATTAATGAAAATCGTTGATCACGGCGGTCAGCTAATACCCCAATCTCAGTTCACGAAGAATTATTTTCCTCATTACCAGTTCACGGTGAAATAAAAAGCCCAATCCCGAGGAACGCAAATACCCCTTGCCCCCCCCCCTCCCCCCCCCCCCCCTATTTAGAGGGAGGTCTCTTACTTAAAGATAACACGGTCTTCGAACAGTCATTAGAAGCACCAACGGTAGTTATTCAACTGTTTAACCGTCTATTCGTAGATATCCGTAAATAAAAAAATGAATAAATTTTTTGGCTTGCTCAATAACAGCTTCATACTCACAGTCGTTGCCCACTGGGGCCAGCAGAGTTCAGAGTTGGTGCGGCGGAAAAGGCGGATCCGTCCACCTAAGACGAAAGGTCGTGAACCCCATATTAAGCATAAACATCCACTAAAACAGACATTGTTTCATCTTCCATTAATATATTTAAAAAAAACTAACCTAATCACAAAGATGAAGCGTGTGGATTTACTCAATCAGTTGCTTACCGTTAACGACGGCGGCCATGCAGATCAGGGAGAGAAGAAACAGCTGCATGATGACGTCTGGAGGTCTGAAGAGACTGGAAGAGGACGATCGACGGTCACAGGGGCTGAGTGATGACAGGTATAGACGTGGTTATAGCCCCCTATTGTGAGCTGTCTCAGAGAGGAGTGGCGTCTGGTTGAAGCTCATTGGATGAAACATGCCCAGAGGAGTGATGGGTACCGAGACGTATGGAAAGCCACGACGTGTCAAATCTTAAAGGCCATCTTTTAGGCTGTATTTGTTTTGTGTCTCCGACTTCTCCGCCGCTCTCGGCCGGATAGAAATGCACATTTTATTTGTACCGCAGAGTTCTCCGCATCAAAAAGAATTGTCCGGAGACCTCTCCGCGTCTCTCCGATGCAGCCATAGATCTTAACTCAATTCCCACAGTCAAACCAGACTGTTTCAACCTGTCAGTCTATACTAAAAAATTAGCACAAAAATCCGATGGGAACTTGTGACGTCAGAGAAGGCACCACGAGGCACGGATCATTAGATGACTAGCTGGGCAGGGCACTACCATTGTTCACACGTTAACAGTCACGACAACTCCTGCTGCAGTAAATGCCATACCTGCGTGAGTGGAAGTTAGCCAATGGGTAGCTGTGGTGGAACGACCGCAGTGTGGTGGCGAGAAAAAGGCGGACCAAGTTGGTTAGTTGATAAGTTGTGAAAAACAAAGGTGATGTGAGGGATCGACCAGTGTATTGCGAGCCTAAAAGCCTGCAAAAGAAAAGTTTGGAATAGACCGCTGGAATAGACCGATCTATACCCCGACACAAAGCCCCACCCACGCTTGAGTACTTTTTCCTTAATCGTCAGTATGAAATTGATAATCATAGCTCACTGATGACAAGTGAGAAGTACTCATCTCTGAAATTGACATAAAAGTGACATGCTGCTTTGTTTGTAAGACTGGTTTGTCCGACATAACGCACGTGGAAAATCTTTTTCAACCACATGATTGGATAAAATCAACAGTGACGTCAGTGAATGACTGACAGCCTGGTTCGGTCTATTCTGGTCATTTTTGTGAGATGCTTAACTACAGCGACGTAATGTCTGTGCTTGATTTTGGCCCTTCAACTAGTTAACCCCATAACTGCGCATGGTGTCATCAATGTTGTTAGTGGGTCGGAGTTTAATCTCGGTGTTGTAAATTGCAACAGAAAACAGCTTAGATCCAAGTGATCTTATTGGGTATGCAGGCCAGTGCTGGAGTAAGTGAGTTGTTGCATGTCTCTGTGTACTTATGCAAACTAAAATGTTCAATGTAATGACGGAAATGGGCAGGGACACGTCATGACCTGTTATCAGGTTATTTCGTGTTGTATGAATTCACTTACAAACTACACATAGGACCGCACTTCTTATTGGGCTAAGTTTGACCTACTCTACGATTGGGACGGGCAATGGGCGACACGTGTGCCTACGGTTAACACAATACAGTTGTTGCTGTAAGCGAGCTGATAGACCACCAGCTCAGCTCAATCGGGGTAAATAATTGATTAATGTTAGTTCGTGAATTCACCCAAAAAGTGGATTCTTTCTTAATTCAGAAAATCCACTTTTTGGATCACTATCTATGTATTTTGAACCCGATATTCGTTCTACAAATCTTTCAATTAGCCTTCTTCCACTTAATCTATTTCCGTAGCCTAAGTGGATGACAGGGCCCGTATTCTGTATTCATCTTAAGTCTAAAATTTTGGCCCAAACTTACTTTTGGTCCAAATTTTATCTAACATTGCAAATGCCTATTCTGCATACAGCCATCATCTCACTTAAGAACAATTAAAAACTCAAATTTGGGCCGTATTCATAATATCCTCGTAAGTTACGCACGAAAGTACATTTTCATCTTAGCCTCACCAGGTCGTTGTGGTGGTGCTTAAGAAATCCTCTTCAACATAATTGTAGCCCTTTCTTAATTCAGAAAATATACTTCTTGGGTGACTACTTATGGATTGTGAACCAGATAATCGCTCGACAAATTTTCCACTTAGCGCTAAGTCTAGTGGCGTAGCCTAAGTGGCGATTATGAATACGGCCCAAGATAACTTAAAGGTGACTTTAAGTTATGATATTTGACAAGATGGACCACATGCATATTGGCGTCGCAGTAGCAGGCATGATGCGAGATTTGACATTGAGAGGCGCACCAATCAGATTGAACCCGCCTGAACCCGCTTGAAATAGGGGGGCAAAAAAGAAACATTCGTGAGAAATATATTTAGATCGCGCTCCTTTAGCAGGGGCGGATGTATGAATTTGGAAACGGAGTAGGGCGAGACTTCCGCTCTCTAAAAACTTGCGACCGAGGGGGGGGGGGGGGGTACACCTCAGATGGTTTTAAATGGGCATTCTTCCGCCATAAGCAATAATGGTCAGTGTAAATTTCGTCTTGAACACCTATTTGCTTGAGGGGGTGAGTTAAAGCCCCCCCCCCCACATTCAGGATCCGCCACTTGGTTGCACCTACAACATGTCACTTTGCGCAGCCCGACTTATAGTTGCCAAGGGGAGGGGGGGGCGGCGTTCCAACCCCCCTAACATCCCACCTGTCGCTAGATCCGCCCCTGATTCGGCCTATGCTCTTGTGCCAGAATTTGATCGCACCGTTTGGACGGCAATATGCGCGCAGTCGGTGAGGCTGTACCCACGGGCGGATCCAAGGAGTGGGGGGGGGGGGTCCTGGGGGTCCCCTTCCCTCTTTTTGAGGAAGAGTGCCATTTATTAATGTATAATGTGAAGCGTCGACCCCCAACCCCCCGGTCAACCCCCTGTCAAAATATTTGAAATGGTGGAGCCCCACCCCGGTTCTAATTATTTTCAGAGCCCCATCCCCCTCCCTGCTCCATCGGTCCAGTGGACGCCTCCATTTATAAATTGCTGCTACCCGTGGTCACCTTGACATGGGCTGCTCAACGCTACCTGGCGACGTTAATAAACTCTTTCCGTTTGTCTACTTCTGTCACCGGAGGATGACACTCAACTTCTGTCTAGTTCGGTTTCCTCTGCCTCTCCTTCTGTTATTACATCCGGACATAATCCACTGATTGTGACAATTGTCGTCTGCTAAAGTAGATTATTACCTTCATTGAACAGTTCCAAAATAAAGCGTCATTATCCGGTAGCCGTGAGATGGCAGCACAACTCAAGGTCTCACTTAGTCGCGAAGCGATGCGCTTCCGAGAATGAGTTGCGGACTTAGCCCGCTGATAAAAATTCAGCTGAGATGCGCCTTAAGTTGTTTATAGAGCAGCATTAAGTTTTAAATCTCAGCTTAACCAGAAAATTAAAATAACGTCTAAAACTTAAGCCCAGATGCTGATGTTGAGAGGCGAGGCTCCTGTCTGGGTCCCCGTACGTTGTTTTGTCCAGTTGCTTTGTACTGGCCTTAAAGAGTTCTTCATCGATCAGGCTCGTTGTATTGTCACCCACAGCGGAATATTACTGGGTTAATTACCTTTAATTATGAACCAAATATATGTAATTATATAGACCATAACATTGTTCTGTTGCATTCCAGAATACGCATTAAAACCAGCCAAATACCATAGATATTAGGCTGCAACCATAAGTATTGGGCGCTAGCAAAGTTCATAATGCGACCTTTCAGTCGCCTTAATGTTTTCGTGCCTCTCATGGTTCGCTTTTGACCGTGTTCGGAAGTTGATCACACTGGTGATGTGGTGGCTTTACCAAGAGTCGAACCCGGCACGCCGGGGCCGCTCTGGGGCGTTTATGTCCCACTGCAGTGACTCCAAAGTGTCAACATTACTCTCCTCTCCCTCTCTTTATCACACTCATCCCCCACCCCACCACCACTCCCTCACCCCCCAACCCCTCTGTTGTCCCACTACCCTCCACCTCCTCTATTGTCCCTCTACCTTCCAGCCCTCTCTTGTCCTTTTCTCCACCGCCCTTCTCACCCCACCTCTCATACCGACTGTATACTTACATGTTTGTCAGTGACTATAGGGCCCCAGAGGGGCTTTTTCGACACGGCGACACGGACGATTTTTAAAATCGACAACGCGACATTGGGGCTGTCTTAGAATCGACATGCGACATAAGACTTAGCGACACGCGACATAGAACTTTTCTTAAAATCGACACGCGACATGAACCTTTTCTTAAAATCGACACGCAGCATGGACCTTTTCTTAAAATCGACACGCGACATGGCTACCCCCCCTCAGGGGCCCTACTATGATCGGGGCGGGGTGGAGGAGGGGGGGGGGGCAGTCAGAGGGGCTCTAAACTTAATACATATAATCCTTCAAAATTTACATGGGAAAGTCTCTACCTATTTGTTTCTTCAACTCGACAATGAGACCCCGGCTAGAGGATCCACCGGAGTGCTAGAGGTGTGTGTGTCGCAGAGAGGGGGGGGGGTGTCCCTAGGTGCACCGGAGTGCTAGAGGTGTGTGTGTGGCAGAGGGGCCGGGGGGGGGGGGTAGTGTCCCTAGGTGCACCGGAGTGCTGGAGGTGTATGTGTGGCAGAGGGGGGGGGGGAGGTTGTCCATAGGTGCACCGGAGTGCTGGAGGTGTATGTGTGGCAGAGGGGGGGGGGGGGTAGTGTCCCTAGGTGCACCGGAGTGCTAGAGGTGTGTGTGTGGCAGAGGGTGGGGGGGGGTAGTGTCCCTAGGTGCACCGGAGTGCTGGAGGTGTATGTGTGGCAGAGGGGGGGGGGGGTAGTGTCCCTAGCTGCACCGGAGTGCTAGAGGTGTTTGTGTGGCAGAGGGAGGGGGGGAGGGGGTGACCCTAGGTGCACCGGAGTGCTGGAGGTGTATGTGTGGCAGAGGGGGGGGGGGGTAGTGTCCCTAGGTGCACCGGAGTGCTGGAGGTGTGTGTGTGGCAGAGGGTGGGGGGAGTAGTGTCCCTAGGTGCACCGGAGTGTTAGAGGTGTATGTGTGGCAAAGGGGGGGCGGGTAGTGTCCCTAGGTGCACCGGGGTCCTAGAGGTGTGGGTGTGGGGTGGGCGGGGGGGGGGTGTCCCTAGGTGCCCCGGAATCCTACACGTGTGTGTCTGTGTGTGTGAGAGTGGGGGTCCCGGGGTGCACCGGGACCATAGAGGTACGTGTGTGTGTGAGGGGGGGGGGGTATTTCTAGGTGCACTGAGGTCCTAGGTGTGTGTGTGGTGGAGTGGGGTGTCCCTAGGTGCACCGGGGTCCTAGAGATGTGTGTGTGTGGGTGGGTGTCCCTACGTGCATCGAAGTTCTAAAGGTGTATGGGGGGGGGGGGGGCTAGAGGTGTGTGTGTGGAGGGGGGGGGTGTTCCTTGGTGTTCTGGGGTTTTTGAGGAGTGTGTGTGGGTGGGGGGGGGGGGTGGGGGGCTGGGGGCGGTGTCCCTACGTGCACCGCACCGCGTATGCGGCCCGTGGTCATATATATATACACTATGTCAGCGGTCTCTAGAATATTTCTAGATACTAGGTTAACATTTCCTCTACATAAAATCGAAAGGGAGTCGAGGTTGATAGATCTCACAGTGTCCGTTCACCGCCCCCCCCCCCCCCCCGCCCAACCTAGCCGCCCCCGGTCTTGATTGTATGAGAGGTCGCTCGCTGTTACTGGTGTGCGTTCCTTTTCGCGGACCGGTGCCATTTTGGTGTCAAGAATACAAAAACTGTTTATCATGAAAAGCAGTATTTTATTGGACATGATACGATGTGGATGTATGGCTCCAACGTTACAATCTATCATAACACTATCCATGCGTTGCATATAATCGAGGCATAACGATGCTGGAAACAAGATGGCGAACGTTAACAATTGGGGTTCGACTGAAGAGGACAAAATTCACTTCACCGGCTACGGTCTGTATTCTGAGAGGATCAGCACTTTCATTTTGGCACCGAATGCACTCCGAAAACACACACGGAACAGCGCATGGTGATGTCTTGTCAAGCATTCACCTATGGTTAACACGTACTGACAACTGTCTGCCCTCTACCGATGGGCTTTAAGTTACTCGACCAGTAGAGGGCAGCACCGCACGGTATCGATTCCCCAATTATTCGCCATCTTGTGGATCTGACTGAAGCACTGCGAACAAGATCGGTATGACCTCACACGTTGTAAAATAAGAGAAAAAATACTAAAATACTTATAAACCACATGGAAGTCTATTTTTGAAAATCGTCTGATCATCAAAGCGGCATGGAGTTATGATACATTGTTGACATATGTTACGTACCGGTAATTTTTACCCCACTTTTCAAATTGCCTACAATTAACAGACATCGCTTATCACCATTTTGCGACCACTATCTCAAGTGGTGCATGTGTGGATCAAGGATTTTGAAAAAATAGGGAGCACTTTAAAACTTAAGCGGCGGGGGGGTGGGGGCATTTTGTTTTGGACTAACAGGGGTTCCACAATATATTAACTGGGATCCAGTATGAAATAAGGAAGAGTTCGCGGGGGGGGGGGAGGGGGGGGGGTGTGCACATCATATATTGCATACACTTACAATTAAAATGGCATCTTGGCTCTGAAAACGAGGGTCCTGACCAATTACACCCCACCGCTTGCCTGGATCCGCGCCTGCGCAATAATTGATACTCGAGATATTTGGATAGTAGCCTTCGAACTTACGGCTGTCATCGCAACAACATGCGTCTTAATTATTTGATAATACCATTTTGTGATACAACGTAGATACATGCGTCATATGTCAAGAGATAATTGATAGGTGTTGATAATTGTTTTTTTTCCATTTGCTTCCATAGCCGTACAGTTAGTCTTGATATACCATTGGGCCGTTTTAGCACATGTTTTGCACCCATAACAAAATATTGTCTCACCACGATATAGTTCTTCCGTAACTTAAAAATCGTCCATGCAAATTTATCCAATCATCCGGATATGGTAAACCGGCGGAATAAGACGAGGTTTCCACAGCAAACCTAACAGTCGAAATTTATAGTAAATGCGCCAATTTGTTGCTCCGTAACAATGCTAAACTTGTCTCCAGTTTCTCCCTAAATTGGCTGCACTGACGGAGATGTACAATATATATGGTATATAGATATATATTCAAATATGCGTCATAATATGGCTAGTCTCCATATGGTGTATACATTAGGTGTTACTAAAAGTAACCCCTACATCAAGTTTCCTCTGATAAATGATTTCCATCTTTAACAGCGATATGACATAGGTCATTATGGTGCGGGGAAGTGCGACTTTCTTACGTGCTGAGGGCGTAGCCGCCGTATTTGGCCCTATGACTTGCAGGTAAGGTTGATACTACAAACATGTATTTTGGAGTTGGCACAATATGAGGCATTATATCCAGCATTAAACATTTAAATGTTATTCAAGTCGGGAA
Source organism: Arenicola marina (assembly GCA_964019135.1). Classification (NCBI taxonomy): domain Eukaryota; kingdom Metazoa; phylum Annelida; class Polychaeta; family Arenicolidae; genus Arenicola; species Arenicola marina. Next base: position 24,638,405 of record OZ025257.1, read on the forward strand.
ACTTGCTGTATGAGCAGCTTTAACATATGCAGAGTCAAGTCGTATATATGCACATATGTATCATCAAGAAAATGTGGTTATTAGGAATACGTAGCTAACGAGAACAAATCGGAAACGTAGGGATCTTGAAAGCACACCGATAACATAACATAACGCTAACGATAGGATAGTTGGCGAAAACACCAAACTATCGCTAACACATATTAAATTATCGGTAACACAGTAAATTATCGCTAACACACATGAAATTATCGATAACACATATGAAATTATCGATAACACATATTAGATTATCGATAACACACACCAAATTATCGCACACACATAATTGTGAAACAAGGGCACAGTTTTTACAGCTTCATCGTCCATCCGGAGATAATGTTTCTATGACCTTACGAGTTTTGCTTCCGTTTACCACGGCTGCCCAGGTACATATTGGTCTGCGACTTATACTTTAATGCCCAATAGAAATAATATTCTAAAAGGCCAAAAATGCTTATCTTCTGGGACTTGTCACTTAATATGAACGGATGCACCAGACCAGATCAAAGCCAGGGCCGACAACACTGCCATCAGTCCAAAAACGCATCCTGAGACCACTGGCCTTCCACTTCATCTGAAAAGATATTTGAGACTGAATTGGTTACAGGCGCGGACCCAGGAATCCGTCTATGGTTGAGAGGGGGCAGGAGGGAGGGGCGAGGGGGGAGCGTGGGAACGTAGTTCCGAAAATTTTGCCAGCCACCGCGCAAGCTAGGGAAAATCTTGTGACCGGGACGGGGTGACGCTTCATCAAAGGGGCGGGGGATGGGGGTCGGGGGGGGGGGGGGGGTCGGTTGACTATACAGAGTATTATTAGATCCGCCACTGTGTTATTAGTAAGCCTGAGCTACTTTTTTACGATTTTTATTTATCCAACGATGGTCCCTGGTTCATTTCTGGATCCAATCATTGGTCCACCCCTGGATCCACCCTGATCCACTCCTTGGTGTACTCCTGGATCCCTGGTCCACTCCTTGGTCCAATCCTGGATCCCTGGTCTACTCCTTGGTCCAGTCCTAGATCCCTGGTCCACTCCTTGATCCAATCCTGGATCCCTGGTCTACTCCTTGGTCCAATCCTGGATCGATGGTGTGCTCCTTGGTCCACTCCTGGATCCCTGGTCCACTCATTGATACAATCCTGGATCCCTGGTCTACTCCTTGGTCCAATCCTGGATCCCTGGTTCACTGCTTTGTCCAATCCTGGATCCCTGGTTCACTCTTTGGTCCACTCCTGGATCCCTGGTCTACTCCTTGGTCCAATCCTGGATCCCTGGTCCACTCCTCGGTCCAATCCTGGATCCCTGGTCCACTCCTTGGTCCAATCCTAGATCCCTGGTCCAATCCTGGATCCCTGGTCCACTCCTTGGTCTAATCCTGGATCCCTGGTCAACTCCTTGGTCCACTCCTGTATCCCTGGTCCAATCCTGGATCCCTGGTCCACTCCTCGGTCCAATCCTGGATCCCTGGTCCACTCCTTGGTCCACTCCTGAATCCCCGGTCTACTCCTTGGTCCAATTCTGGATGCCCGGTCAACGCCTTGGTCCACTCCTGGATCCCTAGTCCACTCATTGGTCCAATCCTGGATCCCTGGTCCACTCATCGGTCCAACCCTGAATCCCTGGTTCACTCATTGGTCCACTTCTGGATCCCTGGTTTACTCCTTGGTCCAATCCTGGATCCTGGTCTACTCCTTGGTCCAATTCTGGATCCCTGGTCTACTCCTCGGTCCAATCCTGGATCCCTGGTCCACCCATTGGTCCACTCCTGAATCCCCGGTCTACTCCTTGGTCCAATTCTGGATGCCCGGTCAACGCCTTGGTCCACTCCTGGATCCCTAGTCCACTCATTGGTCCAATCCTGGATCCCTGGTCCACTCATCGGTCCAACCCTGAATCCCTGGTTCACTCATTGGTCCACTTCTGGATCCCTGGTTTACTCCTTGGTCCAATCCTGGATCCTGGTCCACTCCTTGGTCCAATTCTGGATCCCTGGTCTACTCCTCGGTCCAATCCTGGATCCCTGGTCCACCCATTGGCCCACTTCTGGATCCCTGGTCCATTCCTTGGTCCACTTCTGGATCCCTGGTTCACTCCTTGGTCCAATCCTGGATCCCTGGTCCACTCCTTGGTCCAATCCTGGATCCTGGTCCACTCCTTTGTCCAATCCTAGATACCTGGTCCACTCCTTAGTCCACTTCTGGATCCCTGGTCCACTCCTCGGTCCAATCTTGGATCCCTGGTCCACCCATTGGCCCACTTCTAGATCCCTGGTCCATTCCTTGGTCCACTTCTGGATCCCTGGTCCACTCCTTGGTCCAATCCTGGATCCCTGGTCCACTCCTTGGTCCAATCCTGGATCCTGGTCCACTCTTCGGTCCCCTCTTGGATCCCTGATCTACTCCTTGGTTCAATCCTGGATCCCTGGTCCTCTCCTTGGTCCACTTCTGAATCCCCGGTCAACTCCTTGGTCCACTCCGGGATCCCTGTTCCACTGCTTGGTCCAATCCTGGATCCCTGGTCAACTCCTTGGTCCAATTCTGGATCCCTGGTCCACTCCTTGGTCCCTTCCTGGATCCCTGGTCCACTCCTTGGCCCAATCCCGGATCCCTGGTCCACTCCTTGGTCCGATCCTGGATCCCCGGTCCACTTCTTGGTCCACTTCTGGATGCCGGTCAACTCCTTGGTCCACTCCTGGATCCCTAGTCCACTTATTGGTCTAATCCTGGATCCCTGGTCCAATCCTAGATCCCTGGTTCACTCATTGGTCCACTTCTGGATCCTGGTTAATTCCTTGGTCCAATTCTGAATCCCTGGTCCATTCCTTTGTCCAATTCTGGATCCTTGGTCTACTCCTTGGTCCAATCCTGGATCCTGGTCCACTCTTCGGTCCAATCTTGGATCCTTGATCTACTCCTCGGTCCACTCCAGAATCCCTGGTCCACTCCATGGTCCAATCTTGGCTCCCTGATCAACTCCTTGGTCCACTCCTGGATCTTGGTTCACTCCTTGGTCCACTTCTGGATCCCTGGTCCACTCTTTGTCCCACTTCTGGATCTCTGGTCCACTCCTAGGTCCACTTCTGGATCCCTGGTCCACTCTTGGTCCTATCCTGGGTCCCTGGTCCACTCCTTGGTCCAATCCTTGATCCTGTCTACTCCTCGGTCCAATCTTGGATCCCTGATCTAATGCTTGGTCCACTCCAGAATCCATGGTCCACTCCATGGTCCAATCTTGGCTCCCTGATCAACTCCTTGGTCCACTCCTTGGTCAAATATTGGATCCTGGTCCACTCCTTGGTCCACTCCTGGATCCCTGGTCCACTCCTTGTTCCAATCCTGGATCCCTGTCCATTCCTTGGTCCAATCCTGGAACCTGGTCCACTCCTCGGTCCAATCCTGGATCCCTGGTCAACTCTTTGGTCCACTCCTGGATCCCTGGTCCACTCCTTGGTCCACTTCTGGATCCCTGGCTTACTCCTTGGTCCAGCTCTAGATCCCTGATCCTCTCTTTGTGTCCAATTCTGGATTCCCGGTCCACTCCTTGGTCCAATCCTGGATCCCTGGTCCACTCCTCCTTGGTCCAATCCCGGATCCCTGGTCCACTCCCCGTTGGTCCAATCTTGGATCCCTGATCCACTCCTTGGTCAACTCCAAAATCCCTGGTCTACTCTATGGTCCAATCTTGGCTCCCTGATCAACTCCTTGGTCCACTCCTAGATCCTGGTCCACTCCTTGGTCCAATATTGGATCCCTGGTCCACTTCTTGGTTCAATTCTGGATCCCTGGTCCACTCCTTTGTCCAATTCCGGATCCTTGGTCCACTCCTTGGTCCGATCCTGGATCACTGTCCACTCCTTGGTCCAATCTTGGATCCCTGATCCACTCCTTGGTCCAATCTTGGATCCCTGGTCCACTCCTTGGTCCACTCCAGAATCCCTGTCCACTCCATGGTCGAATCTTGGCTCCCTGGTCCACTCCTTGGTCCAATCCTGGATCCTGGTCCACTCCTTGGTCCAATCCTGGATCCCTGTCAACTCCTTGGTCCACTCCTGGATCCCTGGTCCACTCCTTGGTCCCATCCTGGATCCCTGTCCACTCCTGGGTCCCCCTCCTGGATCCCTGGTCCACTCCTTTGTCCAATCCGGATCCTTGGTCCACTCCTTGGTCCAATCCTGGATCCCTGATCCACTCATTGGTCCACTCCTGGATCCTCGGTCAACTCTTTGGTCCCCTCCTGGATCCTGGTCCACTCCTTGGTCCACTCCTGGATCCCTGGTCAACTGCTTGGTCCACTCCTGGATCCCTGGTCTAATCCTTGGTCCACTTCTGGATCCCTGGTCAACTCCTTGGTCCACTCCTGGATCCCTGGTGAACTCCTTGGTCCACTCCTGGATCCCTGGTCCACTCCTTGGTTCACTTCTGGATCCCTGATTTACTGCTTGGTCCAATCCTGGATCCTGGTCCACTCCTTGGTCAATTTTGGATTCCCGGTCAACTCCTTTGTCCAATTCTGGATCCTTGGTCCACTCGTTGGTCCAATCCTGGATCCCTGGTCCACTCCTTGGTCCCATCCTGGATGCCTGGTCCACTCCTTGGTCCAATTCGGACCCCTGGTGAACTCCTTGGTCCCCTCCTGGATCCCTGGTCCACTCCTTTGTCCAATTCTGGATCCTTGGTCCACTCCTTGGTCCAATACTAGACCCCTGGTCCACTCCTTGGTCCAATCCTGGATCCCTGGTCCACTCCTTGGTCCAATCCTGGATCCTGGTCCACTCCTTGCTCCAATCCTGGATCCCTGGTCAACTCCTTGGTCCACTCTTGGATCCCTGGTCCACTCCTTGGTCCCATCCTGGATCCCTGGTCCACTCCTGGGTCCCCTCCTGGATCCATGGTCCACTCCTTTGTCCAATTCTGGATCCTTGGTTCACTCATTGGTCCACTCCTGGATCTTTGGTCAACTCGTTGGTCCCCTCCTGGATCCTGGTCAACTCCTTGGTCCAATTCTGGATCCCTGGTCCACTCCTTGGTCCAATTCTGGATCCCTGGTCAACTCCATGGTCCACTCCTGGATCCCTGTTCAACTGCTTGGTCCACTCCTGGATCCCTGGTCCAATCCTTGGTCCACTTCTGGATCCCTGGTTTACTCTTTGGTCCAATCCTGGATCCTGGTCCACTCCTTGGTCCAATTCTGGATCCCTGGTCTACTCCTCTGTCCAATTCTGGATCCCTGGTCCACTCCTTTGTCCAATCCTGGATCCCTGGTCCACTCCTTGGTCCAATCCTGGATCCTGGTCCACTCCTCAGTCCATTCTTGGATCCCTGATCTACTTTTTGGTCCACTCCAGAATCCCTGGTCCACTCCATGGTCCAATCTTGGCTGCCTGATCAACTCCAAGGTCCACTCCTGGATCCTGGTCCACTCCTTGGTCCACTTCTGGATCCCCGGTCCACTCCTTGGTCCACTTCTGGATCCCTGGTCTACTCCTTGGTCCAATCCTGGATCCCTGGTCCACTCCTGGATCCCTGGTCCGCTCCTTGGTCCAATCCTGGATCCCTGATCTACTCCTTGGTCCACTCCAGAATCCATGGTTTACTCCATGGTCCAATCTTGGCTCCCTGATCAACTCCTTGGTCCAATCCTGGATCCCTGGTCCACTCCTGGATCTCTGGTCCGCTCCTTGGTCCAATCCTGGATCCCTGATCTACTCCTTGGTCCACTCCAGAATCCCTGATCTACTCCTTGGTCCACTCCAGAATCCCTGGTCCACTCCATTGTCCAATCTTGGCTCCCTGATCAACTCCTTGGTCCAATCCTGGATCCCTGGTCCACTCTTTGGTCCAATCCTGGATCCTGGTCCACTCCTTGGTCCAAACTTGGATCCCTGATTTTCTCCTTGATCCACTCCAGAATCCCTGGTCCACTCCATGGTCCAATCTTGGCTCCCTGATCAACTCCTTGGTCCACTCCTGGATCCTGATCCACTCCTTGGTCCACTTCTGGATCCCCGGTCCACTCCTTGGTCCACTTCTTGATCCTTGGTCTACTCCTTGGTCCACTTCTGGATCCCTGGTCCACTCCTTGGTCTAATCCTGGATCCCTGGTCCACTCCTTGTTCCAATCCTGGATCCTGGTCCATACTTGGATCCCTGATCTACTCCTTGGTCCACTCCAGATTCCCTGGTCTACCCCATGGTCCAATCTTGGCTCCCTGATCAACTCCTTGGTCCACTCCTTGATCCTGGTCCACTCCTTGGTCCACTTCTGGATCCCCGGTCCACTCCTTGGTCCACTTCTGGATCCCTGGTCCACTCCTTGGTCCACTTCTGGATCCCTGGTTCACTCCTTGGTCCAATCCTGGATCCCTGGTCCATTCCTTAGTTCAATCCTTGATCCTGGTCCACTCCTCGGTTCAATCTTGGATCCCTGATCTACTCCTTGGTCCACTCCAGAATCCCTGGTCCACTCCATGGTCCAATCTTGGCTCCCTGATCAACTCCTTGGTCCACTCCTGGATCCTGGTCCACTCCTTGGTCCACTTCTGGATCCCTGGTCCACTCCTTGGACCACTTCTGGATCCCTGGTCCACTCCTTGGTCCAATCCTGGATCCCTGGTCCACTCCTTGGTCCAATCCTGGATCCTGATCCACTCCTTGGTCCCTTCCTGGATCCCTGGTCTACTCCTTGGTCTACTCCTAAATCGCTGTCCACCCCTTGACCCGTCACTTGATCACCCTGGATCCGCCCTTGGATCCACCCTTGACCCTCACTTGATCACCCTAGATCCGCCCTTGGATCCACCCCTTCACTGGTTACTTCATTCACATCATGGTGTCATTGGTCCTCCTTGATCCACCCTTGGATCCACCCCTTGACCCGTCAACGGATTGCCCTGGATCCGCCCTTGGATCCACTCTTTCACTGGTTACTTCATTCACATCATGGTGTCATTGGTTCTCCTTGATCCACCATTGGATCAACCCCTTGACCGCGTTGAGAGGACCAGTACCTGTGTTAGTGCACACAGCTGTGTCGTTACAGACTGAACGGCAAAATCCATCTGCGGTTCTTCTAAACAGCACGAGCAGTTATCATGTTTTATAAAGAAGAAATAAGAACATTGATATTAGAAACTTTTCAGTGATACCGACTTTTGAAGAATCTTGCAAATTGTCTCCGCCATTAGGCAGCATGCATTACGGCAAAAATATTACCGAACGAACGTTTGATCGAACACGATACTTTAAACACGTCAATGTCCAGCCAATGGCAAAACGCCTTCTTGCCCCGAAGGCCTTCTTGACCAAGGATAAACCCGTGTTTTTCAGGAATGTATTCGAGTCTTTTCACCTCGGCTTCCCCGGGTGTCGCTGACATCTCTGAAACCTTGGTTTCCGACCCTAAAGTATATCTGTGCCCCACTTTTCAAATTATGTGCCCCCCCCCCCCCCCACCCTACCCCTCCCACGGTTGTCCAATAAATAATGGACTCCTTGTATGTTGGTCACAATTTTGTTCAGTCCCCCCGCCCCCCCCCCCCACCCCCCCACCCCGGTTCAAATGCACGGCAGATTTGTGGAGCTACTTACAAGTTTCGTTGATCGGGGCCTGTCCGCTGTAAGGAATTTCTGCGATATATAGGTAGTCACAACACCCCTCAGTGCTCATCGTACGACTGACAACCTGTACCGTGTATGGAGTACTGAAACCAGGGGGTTGGGTTATGGAGATGCCGCAGTGTGTATTATCATTGTAGGAGTTTGGAAAGTTGGGGCTGGTGAGACGACCGAACAACGCGTTTCTGTCACTGCCGCATATGTCCATCAAAGGCCAAGATTGCTCTGAAAATAAATAAATAGAAAGACCTAAAGGAAAAAACAAAATATATGTATATGAGAAATGAATGAATGGATGAATGCATTATGTCAATCTCCCAGGAAGGCAAGTGTCGTTAGTGGTGGATCCAGGATTTCGGAGGGGGGTCCCGGGAGTCCCACCCCCCATCCCCGCCCTCCTGTTTGAGCTAAACTGCCCCTTTTCACTGTACACCATATCAGGTGTGGACCCCTCCCCCAAGTATTGCTAGTTAAGATAATCAAATAAATCTATGTCGCTCAATAACAGGTTACGGGTTTTATTTGATGAATTTTCGATGAATCGCCATGTATATTTCTGGGAATTATCATTGCGTGAGAGCGTTGGAAATGACTCTCGGGAATTGGGGGTGCCGGAAAGACCGAATATACCGAGCGGTTTTGCCATGAAAAAAGAATACAGCGCGTATGCTTGGAACTGCGACATAGAGCGGGTCAACGGACAAATACCCCTTCCGAGCGGATTTTGGCGGGGAACAAGAGGGGGGGGGGGGGCTTTAGCGTGGACCCCCACCCCCCCCCGGGTGAATAAATACTGTCGCCAGGAGCGCATAAACTTCAACGACTAGTCTGTATACCACATGTAAGTAATTACGACAAGATGATGAGTGGTTCACCCAAGAAATCTGTTAAAACCACAAGCTATTAAACTTATATACATGTACAGGGAAGAATCCAGAGCGGGAGGGGGTCTTTTTTTAACACACTTTTTTGTGTGCCCGTTTTGGGTTTCTGGATCCGCGAGAGGGAAGGCATCTTGATGTAACAGATAAACTTTGTAATCAAAATATAAGCTACGAGACGATACCGTATGTGGCAAAATGAAACATTTAATAGCCTGAAATGGTCGAAGAAGAAGGTTATAATTAGAGACAGACCATCTGATGCCCATTGGAGGGGGGTGGCGGTGCTATGGTGCTTGGGTAGAGGTCAACAGTTTGGGGGTGCGACGAGGGCCGATTTGTTTTTGGCCATGCGGAGTACGGAAGAAATAGGGGACATTTTTTTTCGGTAACAGGCATGGGAAGATTTGCTTAAAAGAAGTTTAAAGCTAGTTTTTTTTCACACAAAATAACCCTACTCCCCCCCCCCCCCTTACTGGATGTCAAATGGTCCGTTCCTTGTGAGCGACATACGGGTACTTACCAAAAGCGGCCCGTACAACATACGTCAGATTAAAGGCGGTGACGAGGTGAGGATGACCGTGGAAGCTCATACGGATGACACCAGTATCACTATAAACTGAATGTAAACGGATACCGGTTAGAACCCATTTCTTTAGCTTTCTCTGTATACTTCCACAATGACAAACAAACGGTTTCAGTTTTAAGTTATGTTATATTCCTCACTACCTCCCCATCCCTTCCAAATAACAACACTTTGCTCTTAAGTTTTGCAAAGTCGTAAATGTTGCCCTTTACTGCATGAAATTTATTATTTTAGTGCTTCGCGAGACCAACGTGAGCTATGCAGACACGCTATTTCGCGCTAACATGACACATTACATTAAACAATTTTTATAGAGTAAGCCGTTATAATCTTACAATATTACTTTTGTCTGTACACAGGTACATTATATATCAGGTTATACTTCTATTTATTATAAAGCTTTCGGCGTGTGACATTTATATAAACATTATTAGCGTACACATTCGTCGGTCTCACGTCAACCACAGTTATAATGCATCATTTTCATTTGGTTAATAATCAATGAAGTTGTACACTTAAATGAGTTAGATAAGATAAGATATACTTTTATTTAATGTCGGTATATAAAAATCAACAATAAACATTAGCACAATACAAGTGCTATTGAGCGACAAAACGTACATGACTGATGTATGATATTACTGACTAAATAAAGACCTTTGTATTAATTTGTTTGGGAGAAACATTATTTTTTTACGAGGCTATCAACAACTAATACACATGTGGATGACCAGGTTTATACCTACATAGGTGTCTTTTCAGCGACGTTTCCGTTGTGATTCCAAATGTCCCAACTGTGTCCGTCACGGACAAACCACCGGGACCAGTGAAGTCTTCGACAGTGACCTCTAACACAGTTATAGTTCCAACAGGCCCTATGAATGTTAGTTGGCACTCCTCCCCCTCGCCATACCCGGACGGCGGGGTAACCACAGTGCCAGACGTGAAGTTGACATTCCCAGACCTCGGGCGGCAAAATTCAATGATGCTCTGATCTGGAAAATTATGTTACAACTTTTTATGCCCGAGGGGCGGATCTAGGAGTTTGCAAAGGGAGGGGGGGAGGTTGAGGGTTGGGGGGGGGGTTGCTCTCTGCCTAAAAGGGGGTGGGGGGGGTGCTCGGTGAACCCGACTTTTATTGTGTATGCTCAAGTTCCCAAGGGGAGGGGTGCAACCCCCCTAACCCCTCGTCATATTTCAAAATCTCAAAATTATGATGCCTTTATGTTGTACATCTCGTTGTTTGTAAAACAACACTTTCAACATAAGACTGCAAGGACTAGTTCATCACGCGCGGACGTCCTAGCGAGCCGCGGACGGCATCCCACAGAATACCGAACAGCGAACAGGCGCGCAGGGATATAAAGCCGGTCACCAACTTCTGCTCCGGTGAAGCAATTTGCTTCTCTCCGGATAAACCACAGGCTTTTAGGATTTAAATTCAAGACAGAATATACTTATTTGACATGTAGAGGAGATTGGTAGTATCAAAGTTACAGAACATATTGCTTTAACTTAGTGGTATTGACGTTTACCAGACATTTCCCACTGCGTACCATACCTCTGCAGCTCGTTCCATCTTCGCCCAAGACAAAGCCGTCCATACAGAAACACACAGCCACGTCACGTGTCACGCTGCACATGTGCGCACATGGCCCGTTGTTGTAGCAAGGATAAATGGCAGCCAAGTCAACACCTGAAGGCGAAGTGATTATTGTGTTCATACATCTCATAGATTGACCAGGAAATCATGTTAAGCACTAATATCTGGTTGCCCACTGATGTTGTATCTCTAAACCTGCCAATAATGGCATATATATATATATATACAACGAAGGCTGTTAATTAATATTATAAATCATATTTTACGTTATATCAAGTTGATCGTTTTCTGATCGGTACACGAATAAATGAAATACAGAAACGCGACAAAACTATTAAACAGTTATATTAATGCCCATATTCAAAAGCCACTTGCCTACACCTACTTCCAAATTATGGAGATTAATCGTTACCTTAATTTTAGGCTGGATGGCTAAACAATTATACCGTGCATGATCGATGCTGGGAATTTGGAAGTAAGCTTGGGCAAAAGGTAAAAGCTATTAACTTCATCCTGACTGAGGCTTTCACCTTGATGGCAGTGGTTTCCAAAGTAGAGCGAGGGACACACACAGCTGAAACCACCGACGTGGTCGACACACGTTCCACCATTTTCACAGGGGGCAGAGAGGCAGTCGTCCACATCTGTGTTGGAATAATTCACTCATAGTCGGCATATTTTTGCAAAGAAATCGTGAAACCAACGTACACTCTTTTGTTAGATTAACAAAAGGCTTTGCATGTACGGTTTGCCCCTCATATAAGTGAAGAGTGCCCCCACCTCTAGCTTGGCTACCTGGGCAGCAGATCATCGGTCATGGGTTCGAACCCGGATACTCCCAGCTGAGGCATATGTCATACAATATCAATCCATTGAAACTGGAGGCTTCTTGGTCCAGTATAGCGTGACAGTGGCCCAACTTAACATTTCATCTCATATCAAATAGGATTGATTATTTGGTTGGTATAATAACTGTACCACTAAGGGCATCTATTGAATGTATCAACCTTCACAGCTGATTCCATCTTGACCAAGAACAAATCCGGCAATACACGAACACACTGCCACATTGTCGACGACGTCACAAGAATGCTGGCAATTTCCATTGTTGTGACACGGGCTTACAGCTGACAAGTCTAGGGCTGAAGAACAAAAGTATATACATGCGTCCCTCCAGGATCAGTGATTACACTTTCCATGCAGTTTGAAGACACAAGGAATGGAAGAGAGTCAATGTGTTACCGCTATGGGCGAAACTAAGGTATTCCCGAAGTCTGTCTAGCTTTCGCCTTTTTACAGTTTGGCAACAGTTCCAAATAATGATTTGGTTTATTTTTACCACACGAATATCTCAAGAAACAGGCAAGCACTATAATACCAAACTTTAGCACAAAGTCGAAATTCAACATGTAAACAATTAATCATTAATAGTGGTGTTAAAATATGCGTAAGCAGAAATGAAAGCTGATAACCTTGATGACAGCGGCTTCCAACGTAGAGCAAGGGACACACACAGCTGAAACCACCGACGTGGTCGACACACGTTCCACCATTTTCACAGGGGGCAGAGAGGCAGTCGTCCACATCTGTGTTGGAATAATTCACTCATAGTCGGGATATTTTTGCAAAGAAATCGTGAACCCAACGTACACTATTTTCTAAATTAACATAGGGTTTTGCATGTACGGTTTGCCCCTCATATAAGTGAAGAGTGCCCTCTCCTCTAGCTTGGCTACCTGGGCAGCAGATCATCGGTAATGGGTTCGAACCCGGATACTCCCAGCTGAGGCATATGCCATACAATATCAATCCATTGAAACTGGAGGCTTCTTGGTCCAGTTTAGCGTGACAGTGGCACAACTTAACATTTAATTTCATATCAAATAGGACTGATTATTTGGTTGATATAATAACTGTATCACTAAGGGCATCTATTGAATGTAACAACCTTCACAGCTGATTCCATCTTGGCCAAGAACAAATCCGGCAATGCACGAACACTCTGCCCCATTGTCGACGACGTCACAAGAATGCTGGCAATTTCCATTGTTGTGACACGGGCTTACAGCTGACAAGTTTAGGGCTGAAGAACAAAAGTATATACATGCGTCCCTCCAGGATCAGTGATTACACTTTCAATGCATTGTGAAGACAAAAGGAATAGAAGAGAGTTAATGTGTTACCGATATAGGCGAAACTAAAATATTCCTAAATCTGTCTAGATTTCGCCTTTTTACAGTTTGGCAACAGTTCCAAATAATGATTTGGTTTAAATTTTTACCACACGAATATCTCAAGAAAAAGACAAGCACCAGAATACCAAAGTTTAGCACAAAGTCGAAATTCAACATGTAAACAATTAATCATTAATCGTGGTGTTAAAGTTTGCTTAAGGAGAACTGAAAAGCTGACAACCTTGATGACAGCGGCTTCCAACGTAGAGCGAGGGACACACACAGCTGAAACCACCGACGTGGTCGACACACGTTCCACCATTTTCACAGGGGGCAGAGAGGCAGTCGTCCACATCTGTGTTGAAATAATTACAACAATAATATTATTAAAATAATTTACAGTTAGGATTTGTGTGCAAGAAAATAAATCGTGAAACCAAGATACAATCGTATTTGATTACGATATGGCATTGGATTTCAGGCTTGCGTTTGCAATAAGTTAGGGATGCCTTCCTAGCTTGGATCTCAGCTGCAGATGACCGACAATGGTTTCAAACCCTAGCACTTTCATGTCTGGGGGCATGTTTCATTCAATATCAGTCGATTGACACTAGATGGAGGCTTCTTGGCCGAACTAAGCTTGAAAATAAACTTAAATTGGCGCAATTGTACATTATATTTGCTTCATATCGGGTCGGCTCGTTAAGTTCGCTAATAATATAATTGTACCACTAGAAGCTTCTATTGAGTGTAACAACCTTCACAGCTGATTCCATCTTGGCCAAGAACAAATCCGGCAATGCACGAACACTTTGCCCCATTGTCGACGACGTCACAAGAATGCTGGCAATTTCCATTGTTGTGACACGGGCTTACAACTGACAAGTTTAGGGCTGAAGAACAAAAGTATATACATGCGTCCCTCCAGGATCAGTGATTACACTTTCAATGCAGTGTGAAGACACAAGAAATTGAAGAGAGTTAATGTGTTACCGATATAGGCGAAACTAAAATATTCCCAAATCTGTCTAGATTTCGCCTTTTTACAGTTTGGCAACAGTTCCAAATAATGATTTGGTTTAAATTTTTACCACACGAATATCTCAAGAAAAAGACAAGCACCAGAATACCAAAGTTTAGCACAAAGTCGAAATTCAACATGTAAACAATTAATCATTAATCGTGGTGTTAAAGTTTGCTTAAGGAGAACTGAAAAGCTGACAACCTTGATGACAGCGGCTTCCAACGTAGAGCGAGGGACACACACAGCTGAAACCACCGACGTGGTCGACACACGTTCCACCATTTTCACAGGGGGCAGAGAGGCAGTCGTCCACATCTGTGTTGAAATAATTACAACAATAATATTATTAAAATAATTTACAGTTAGGATTTGTGTGCAAGAAAATAAATCGTGAAACCAAGATACAATCGTATTTGATTACGATATGGCATTGGATTTCAGGCTTGCGTTTGCAATAAGTTAGGGATGCCTTCCTAGCTTGGATCTCAGCTGCAGATGACCGACAATGGTTTCAAACCCTAGCACTTTCATGTCTGGGGGCATGTTTCATTCAATATCAGTCGATTGACATTAGATGGAGGCTTCTTGGCCGAACTAAGCTTGAAAATAAACTTAAATTGGCGCAATTGTACATTATATTTGCTTCATATCGGGTCGGCTCGTTAAGTTCGCTAATAATATAATTGTACCACTAGAAGCTTCTATTGAGTGTAACAACCTTCACAGCTGATTCCATCTTGGCCAAGAACAAATCCGGCAATGCACGAACACTTTGCCCCATTGTCGACGACGTCACAAGAATGCTGGCAATTTCCATTGTTGTGACACGGGCTTACAGCTGACAAGTCTAGGGCTGAATAACAAAAGTATATACATGCGTCCCTCCAGGATCAGTGATTACACTTTCAATGCAGTGTGAAGACACAAGAAATTGAAGGGATTTAATGTGTTACCGATATAGGCGAAACTAAAATATTCCCAAAGTCTGTCTAGATTTCGCCTTTTTACAGTTTCACAACAGTTCCAAATAATTATTTGGTTTATTTTTACCACGCGAATAGCTCAAGAAAAAGACAAGCACCAGAATACCAAAGTTTAGCACAAAGTCGAAATTAAACATATAAACTATTAATCATTCATCGTGGTGTTGAAGTTTGCACTTCAGGCAAGCACTAAAATACCAAAAAATAGCACAAAGTCGAAATTCAACATATAAACAATTAATCATTAATCGTGGTGTTAAATATGCGTAAGCAGAAATGAAAAGCTGACAACCTCGATGACAGCGGCTTCCAACGTAGAGCGAGGGACACACACAGCTGAAACCATCGACGTGGTCGACACACGTTCCACCATTTTCACAGGGTGCAGAGAGGCAGTCGTCCACATCTGTGTTGGAATAATTCACACATAGTCGGGCTATATTTGCAAAGAAATCGTAAACCCAACGTACACTAATTTGTTTATTAACAGGGTTTTGCATGTAAGGTTTGCCCCTCATATAAGTGAAGAGTGCCCCCACCTCTAGCTTGGCTACCTGGGCAGCAGATCATCGGTCATGGGTTCGAACCCGGATACTCCCAGCTGAGGCATATGTCATCCAATATCAATCCATTGAAACTGGTGGCTTCTGGGTCCAATTTAGCGTGACAGTGGCCCAACTTAACATTTCATTTCATATCAAATAGCATTAATTTTTTTGTTGATATAATAACTGTACCACTAAGGGCATCTATTGAATGTAACAACCTTCACAGCTGCTTCCATCTTGGCCAAGAACAAATCCGGCAATGCACGAACACTTTGCCCCATTGTCGACGACGTCACAAGA
Organism: Arenicola marina; assembly: GCA_964019135.1. Taxonomy (NCBI): domain Eukaryota; kingdom Metazoa; phylum Annelida; class Polychaeta; family Arenicolidae; genus Arenicola; species Arenicola marina. Next base: position 24,654,160 of record OZ025257.1, read on the forward strand.
ATGCTGGCAATTTCCATTGTTGTGACACGGGCTTACAGCTGACAAGTCTAGGGCTGAAGAGCAAAAGTATATACATGCAAGTATATATATACAAGGAATGGAAGAGAGTCAATGTGTTACCGATATGGGCGAAACTGAAATATTCCCAACGTCTGTCTAGATTTCACCTTTTTACAGTTTCGCAACAGTTCCAAATAATTATTTGGTTTATTCTTACGATACGAATATCTCAAGAAGAAGGCAAGCACTAGAATACCAAAGTTTAGCACAAAGTCGAAATTCAACATATGAACTATTATTCATGAATCGTGGTGTTAAAGTTTGCTTAAGGAGAACTGAAAAGCTAACAACCTTGATGGCAGTGGCTTCCAATGTACAGCGAGGGACACACACAGCTGAAACCACCGAGGTGGTCGACACACGTTCCACCATTTTCACAGGGGGCAGACAGGCAGTCGTCCACATCTGTGTTGAAATAATTACAACAATAATATTATTAAAATAATTTATAGTTGGGATTTGTGTGCAAGAAAGTAAATCGTGAAACCAAGATACAATCGTATTTGATTAAGATATGGCATTGGATTTCAAGCTTGCGGTTGCAATAAGTTAGGGATGCCTTCCTAGCTTGGATCTCAGCTGCAGATGATCGACAATGGTTTCAAACCCAAGCACTTTCATATCTGGGGGCATGTTTCATTCAATATCAGTCGATTGACACTGGATGGAGGCTTTCTTGGCCGAATTAAGCTTGAAAATGAACTTAAATTGGCGCAATTGTACATTATATTTAGTTCATATCGGGTCGGCTCGTTAAGTTCGCTAATAATGTAATTGTACCACTAGAAGCTTCTATTGAGTGTAACAACCTTCACAGCTGATTCCATCTTGGCCAAGAACAAATCCGGCAATGCACGAACACTTTGCCCCATTGTCGACGACGTCACAAGAATGCTGGCAATTTCCATTGTTGTGACACGGGCTTAAAGCTGACAAGTCTAGGGCTGAAGAACAAAAGTATATACATGCGTCCCTCCAGGATCAGTGATTACACTTTCAATGCAGTGTGAAGACACAAGGAATGGAAGAGAGTTAATGTGTTACCGATATGGGCGAAACTGAAATATTCCCAAAGTCTGTCTAGATTTCGCCTTTTTACAGTTTCGCAACAGTTTCAAATAATTATTTGGTTTATTTTTACCACGCGAATATCTCAAGAAAATAGCAAGCACTAGAATAACAAAGTTTAGCACAAAGTCGAAATTTAACATATAAACTATTAATCAATAATCGTGGCGTTAAAGTTTGCTTAAGAAGAACCGAAAAGCTGACAACCTTGATGGCAGTGGCTTCCAACGTAGAGCGAGGGACACACACAGCTAAAACCACCGACGTGGTCGACACACGTTCCACCATTTTCACAGGGGGCAGAGAGGCAGTCGTCCACATCTGTGTTGGCATAATTCACTCATAGTCATAGCGATATTTTTGCAAAGAAATCGTGAAACCAACGTACACTATTTTGTTAGATTAACATAGGGCTTTGCATGTACGGTTTGCCCCTCATATAAGTGAAGAGTGCCCCCACCTCTAGCTTGGCTACCTGGGCAGCAGATCATCGGGCATGGGTTCGAACCCGGATACTCCCAGTTGAGGCATATGTCATCCAATATCAATCCATTGAAACTGGTGGCTTCTTGGTCCAATTTAGCGTGACAGTGGCAAACTTACCATTTCATTTCATATCAAATAGGATTAATTATTTGGTTGATATAATAACTGTACCACTAAAGGCATCTATTGAATGTAACAACCTTCACAGGTGATTCCATCTTGGCCAAGAACAAATCCGGCAATGCACATTCATCTGAAGCATTAAAGGTAACTACCTTTAGAGCTGCTTCCATTTTGGCTGAGGACAAATCCGGCAATGTACGAACGCTCTGCCCCATTGTTGATGACGGCTGTACATAAGTAAAAGTACATAGTGTTACTGATACTGGCAATTTGTGTTGAGTTAACGTGTTCGGTCTTCACAACAGTTTACAACATTTTTTTTTACTGCATGAATAAGTCAAAAAGCAGGTAAATAATACAGGTGAACAAGTCATATATTATGTCACTATATGTCACTATGTCACTATATCACTATGATCCGTGTAGTAGCGTCATTCATAATGGATTCTTCTCGTCGCAAGAATGTCGGTAATTTCCATTGTTTTAACAGGGGTTAGGGGCTAATAGGTTCAAGAGGGGGGCGCAAACATGACAGCGAATGTACTGCGTTAGAATATATAGGAAGGAGCGGGTACCATACCTTGATACTTTACCACGACGGCGACCGCTGTGGCGAGGCAGCAGAGCGCGATTAGGACGGAGACTACGGTAATAACCTTGAGTCGGCGCCGCGTCATTCCTCCCTCACCATTACCGCTGGTAGGGTGTGGTATATAGAACACAATAGTCATCTTCAGTTGAAAAAGTAATATGTTTATTTGGGATTAAAGGCGAGAATGATTGATGCCCCCCCCCCCCTCCACCCCCCCTCCATTGATATCAGTAGCATAGTTTTAAACAATAAAAAAGAAAGTCACGGACGAAATGGAAAAAATACGGCTTTGTATTGATTATTAAAGCCGAAAGAAAGTTAAGCCATTTAACTCTATGGGCTTGATTGAACGTTATGTGAATATCAGATGAGTCACATTCTGAAATACCAGCAACCGAGTGATTTGCAATGTACAAAGGAACACGAGAAGTCATTGTAGACTCCATCCATCTGACACATCATTCTAACCTAATATTGAGGTGTCAAATTACTTAACTGATTCACTGCTCTACATAGAAAAACATATCTATTGCGTCCCGCGACTACGATATCGGGTATTGTGCGTCCGCTTTCGTTTTACAATGATCCAGCGTAATCAAAATATCCACGCCGTAATACTTTGTGACAGCTGTGGATGGCCACGATGACTTAAGCGTCACTCACACCTCAATACAACGGGCTCGTACGTATAGTAACATTAACTGTGAACTGTCAGGCTCACATGGCTACAACTCTCTGAATTGTCAGGCTCACATAGCTACAACTCTCTGAACTGTCATGATCACATATCTACAACTCTCCAAACTGTCATGATCACATATCTACAACTCTGAACTGTCAGGCTCACATAGCTACAACTCTCTGAACTGTCAGGCTCACATAGCTACAACTCTCTGAACTGTCAGGCTCACATAGCTACACATCTCTAAACTGTCAGGCTCACATAGCAACAACTTTCCGAACTGTCATGATCACATATCTACAACTCTCCAAACTGTCATGATCATATATCTACAACTCTGAACTGTCAGGCTCACATAGCTACAACTCTCTGAACTGCCAGGCTTGCATAGCTACAACCCTCCGAACTGTCATGATCACATATCTACAACTCTCCAAACTGTCATGATCATATATCTACAACTCTGAACTGTCAGGCTCACATAGCTACAACTCTCTGAACTGCCAGGCTCACATAGCTACAACTCTCCGAACTGTCATGATCACATATCTACAACTCTGAACTGTCAGGCTCACATAGCTACAACTCTCTGAACATGCATGCTCTCATGGCTACAACTCTCTGAACATTCATGATCTCATGGCTACAACTCTCTGAACTGTCAGGCTCTCATGGCTACAACTCTGAACATTCGTGCTCTCATGGCTACAACTCTAAACATTCATGCTCTCATGGCTACAACTCTCTGAAAATTCGTGCTCTTATGGCTACAACTCTGAACATTCATGCTCTAATGGCTACAACTCTCTGAACATTCATGCTCTCATGGCTACAACTCTCTGAGCATTCATGCTCCCATAGTTACAACTCTCTGAACATTCAAGCTCTCATGGCTACAACACTGAACATGCATGCTCTCATGGCTACAACTCTCTGAACATTCATGCTCTCATAGCTACAACTCTCCGAACATGCATGTTCTCATGACTACAACTCTGAACATTCGTGCTCTCATGGATACAACTCTCTGAACTGTCATGCTCTCGTGGCTACAACTCTCTGAACTGTCATGCTATCAGGGCTACAACTCTGAACATTCATGCTCTCAGGGCTACAACTCTGAACATTCATGCTTACATAGCTACAACTCTCGGAACTGTCATGCACTCATGGCTACAACTCTCTGACATTCATGCTCTCATGGCTACAACTCTGAACATGCATGCTCTCATAGTTACAACTCTCTAAACATCCATGCTCTTATGGCTACAACTCTGAACATGCATGCTCTCATGGCTAAAACTCTCTGAACACTCATGCTGTCATGGTTACAACTCTCTGAACACCCATGCTCTCATGGCTACAACTCTCTGAACATTCATGCTCTCATGGTAACAACTCTCTGAACATTCATGTTTTCATGGTTACAACTCTGGAAATTTATGTTCTCATGGCGACAAGTCCCTGAACATTCATGCTCTCATGCCTACAACTCTCTGTACATTCATGCCCTCATGACTACAACTCTCTTCTGTACATTCATGCTCTCATGGCTAAAACTCACTGAACATTCATGCTCTCATAGCCACAACTCTCTGAACATGCATGTTCTCATGACTACAACTCTGAACATTCGTGCTTTCATGGATACAACTCTCTGAACTGTCATGCTCTCATGGCTACAACTTTCTGAACATTCATGCGCTCAGAGCTACAACTCGGAACATGCATGCTCTCATGGCTATAACTCTGAACATTCAGGCTTACATAGCTACAACTCGCGGAACTGTCATGCACTCATGGCTAAAACTCTCTGAACTCTCATGCTGTCATGGTTACAACTCTCTGAACATTCATGCTCTCATGGCTACAACTCTCTGAACATTCATGCTCTCATGGTGACAACTCTCTGAACATTCATGCTCTCATGGTTACAACTCTGAACATTCATGCTCCCATGGTTACAACTCTCTGACCATTCATGCTCTCATAGCTACAACTCTGGAAATTTATGCTCTCATAGCTACAACTCGCTGAACATTCATGCTCTCATGGCTACAACTCTCTGTACATTCATGCCCTCATGACTACAACTCTCTTCTGTACATTCATGCTCTCATGGCTAAAACTCCCAGGAACATGTATGTTCTCATGGCTACAACTCTGAACTGTCATGTTCTCATGGCTACAACTCTGAACTGTCATGCTCTCATGGCTACAACTCTCTGAACTGTCAGGCTCACATAGCTACAACTCTCTGAACTGCCAGGCTCACACAGCTAAAAGTCTCTGAACTGCCAGCATCACATAACTAGAACAATTCGAACTGCTAGGATCACATAGCTACAACTTTCTGAACTGTCATGATCACATAGCTACAACTCTTCGAAACGTCAGGACCACATAGCTACAACTCTTTGAACGGTCAGGCTCACATAGCTACAACTCTCGGAACTGTCAGGCTCACATAGCTACAACTCTCCAAACTGTCAGGATCACAACTTTCTCAACTGAAATGATCACTTAGCTACAACTCTCTGGGTTGTTCTACTCATATAACTGCAGCTCAATGAACACCCATGCTTTCATGGCTACCACTCTTTGAACTGCCACATCCACATAGCTACAACTCTCTGAACATGCATGCTCTCATGGCTACAACTCTCTGAACATTCATGCTCTCATGGCTACAACTCTCTGAACTGTCATGCTCTCATGGCTACAACTCTGAACATTCGTGCTCTCATGGCTACAACTCTAAACATTCATGCTCTCATGGCTACAACGTTCTGAAAATTCGTGCTCTTATGGCTACAACTCTGAACATTCATGCTCTAATGGCTACAACTCTCTGAACATTCATGCTCTCATGGCTACAACTATCTGTGCATTCATGCCCTCATGACTACAACTCTGTACATTCATGCTCTCATGGCCACAACTCTGAACATTCATGCTCTCATGGCTACAACTCTCTGAGCATTCATGCTCCTATGGTTACAACTCTCTGAACAATCAAGCTCTCATGGCTACAACTCTGAACATGCATGCTCTCATGGCTACAACTCTCTGATCATTCATGCTCTCATAGCTACAACTGTCTGAACATGCATGCTTTCATGACTACAGCTCTGAACATTCGTGCTCTCATGGATACAACTCTCTGAACTGTCATGCTCTCATGGCTACAACTCTCTGAACATTCATGCTCTAAGGGCTACAACTCTGAACATTCATGCTCTCATGGCTACAACTCTGAACATTCATGCTTACATAGCTACAACTCTCGGAACTGTCATGCACTCATGGTTACAACTCTCTGACATTCATGCTCTCATGGCTAAAAGTCTGAACATGCATGCTCTCTTGGTTACAACTCTGAACATCCATGCTCTTATGGCTACAACTCTGAACATGCATGCTCTCATGGCTAAAACTCTCTGAACATTCATGGCCTCATAGCTACAACTCTGAACATGCATGTTCTCATGACTACAACTCTGAACATTCGTGCTCTCATGGATACAACTCTCTGAACTGTCATGCTCTCATGGCTACAACTCTCTGAACATTCATGCTCTCAGGGCTACAACTCTGAACATTCATGCTTACATAGCTACAACTCTCGGAACTGTCATGCACTCATGGCTACAACTCTCTGACATTCATGCTCTCATGGCTACAACTCTGAACATGCATGCTCTCATGGTTACAACTCTCTAAACATCCATGCTCTTATGGCTGCAACTCTGAACATGCATGCTCTCATGGCTAAAACTCTCTGAACACTCATGCTGTCATGGTTACAACTCTCTGAACATTCATGCTCTCATGGCTACAACTCTCTGAACATTCATGCTCTCATGGTAACAACTCTCTGAACATTCATGCTCTCATGGTTACAACTCTGAACATTCATGCTCCCATGGTTACAACTCTCTGACCATTCATGCTCTCATGGCTACAACTCTGGAAATTTATGCTCTCATGGCTACAACTCGCTGAACATTCATTCTCTCATGGCTAAAACTCCCTGAACATGTATGTTCTCATGGCTACAACTCTGAACTGTCATGCTCTCATGGCTACAACTCTCTGAACATTCATGCTCTCATGGCTACAACTCTGAACATTCATGCTCTCATGGCTACAACTCTGTACATTCCTGCTCTCATGGCTAAAACTCTCTGTACATTCATGCTCTCATGGCTACAACTCTGAACATTCATGCTCTCATGGTTACAACTCTGAACATTCATGCTCCAATGGTTACAACTCTCCAACCATTCATGCTCTCATAGCTACAACTCTGAACATGCATGCTCTCATGGCTACAACTCTCTGAACATGCATGTTCTCATGGCTACAACTCTGAACTGCCATGTTCTCATGGCTGCAACTCTGAACATGCATGCTCTCATGGCTACAACTCTGAACTGTCATGCTCTCGTGGCTACAAGTCTGAACTGTCATGCTCTCATGGCTACAAGTCTCTGAACTGTCATGTTCTCATGGTTACAACTCTCTCAACATGCATGTTCTCATGGCTACAACTCTGAACTCTCATGCTCTCATGGCTACAACTCTGAACTGTCATGCTCTCATGACTGCAACTCTGATCATTCATGCTCTCATGGCTACAACTCTCTGAACATGCATGCTGTCATGGCTACAACTCTGTACATGCATGCTCTCATGGCTATAACTCTGAACTGTCATACTCTCATGGTTACTACTCTCTGAACATGCATGTTCTCATGGCTACAACTCTGAACTGCCATGTTCTCATGGCTGCAACTCTGAACATGCATGCTCTCATGGCTACAACTCTGAACTGTCATGCTCTCGTGGCTACAAATCTCTGAACTGTTATGCTCTCATGGCTACAAATCTCTGAACTGTTATGCTTTCATGGCTACAACTCTCTACTGTAATGCTCACATAATTACAACTCTTTGGCGAAAACCGTCGTGTGCGCAATATAGGCGAAAACTGTCCCGTGCACAATACAGGCGAAAACTGTCATGCTTGACAATACATGCAGAAACTGTCACAAGCACAATACAAGAGAAAGCTGTCCCGAGCACAAAGTTCCAAAAACTGCCACCTGCACACTACAAGCGAAGAGTGACGGGTGCACACTACAAATGAGCAGTGTCACGCGCACAATGTATCAAAAGCTGTCTACAGGCGAAGACCTTTGTGAGCACAATACAAGCGAAAATTGTCAGGCGCACAATACAGTCGAGCGCTTTTATCTGCACAATACAGGCGAAATCTTTCACGAGCGCATTACAAGTGGAAATGGTCACGTGCACAGTTCAAGCGAATATTGTCACGTGCACAATACAAGCGAAAACGGTCACGTACCACTTTTACGACTAGAGCGACTTACGGCGACAGTTCGCAGAGAACACAGTACCTGGGTGAGTCCATGGTTTCGTAGGGCGTCGGCTTTCTGTCCAAGCTTGACAACGGAATGGCAATCTTTTTGTGCAAAAAGACCAAGAGATTCAATGTCCCTAATTATCGCCACTGTTGCCCACGTGGTACGATAAACGTAGCGAAATATCTATCCACGGTAATTGGCGTAGAAACAAGATTGCGAAAAGCAACTGCGATGCAATCTCTCAATTAAAACGTTATTTTTCACAATAAAATGTTTCATTTGAATGGTTTTGGAAAGCGCAAATAGGACAATGGATAATCCTGAAAGTAGAATATATGTATGCAGGATACTGGGAGGAATACCTTTTCCGATTCCCGCGATTGCTATCCACAAATTCAACGTGAATACCCTTTCCCTATTTACCGCGATCCGTTACAGCAGTCTGTGATTTCCTCGATATTAGCGGTATCACCTTAAAGCGTTTTTTTCTCGCTCTATTTTGGGGATACGCGATTCAGAGGGGATATCCCCCACCCTATATATAATAATATATGTCACCCAAACCTAGTTTACTGACAATAAAATTACCGAAAAAGGTAAACCCCTGTTTGCTTTGTCAGCAAAAGCTTCGCCAGAAAATATACAGGTTACCAAGCTATCTGATGGAGATGCAACTCCTTATATTTTTTAATTCTAAAAACAGAGAAATATGGCAGGCAGACACTTGGTTTCATTTGTCAATGTGATATTTCTTATTTGGGCTTGGTGTAGCTTAATCTCGATAAATTCTGGATGCGGCTCAGTGAATAAACAGTGAAAAAAGAGAATAGGACACTTACCTTGGGATCAGAGTAGCTACTCATCGTGAGTTCGTGGAGACTTCACTGAGATGTCAGCGAGACGTCAGGTGGAGGTGGTCGGTGCAGGAGAGGTCCGATCAGCCGAAGTCAACTTGAGTTTAATGTAAAGTCGCACCAGGCAGAGTCTCGGCGGTTGAGGGACACCTTCCACCAACTATCATCAGCGAACTATTTAATGCAGCGTAACTGTCGCTAGCCAATATATGCAAGTATGTGTAAATATATGTAGATCTATGCAAGTAAGTCTCGTAAGCATATAAATAACTGATACACTACGACGGTTGCTGATCACGTGACACGCCAGACGTGTCTGTTATAAAATATAGATTAAACAAATAGATAGTATAAACAATGATTACTCACCATATATCGAATTTGCTTTCACATTGTGCTAGAACCAAAAACAGATCCGCATGCCCGTCACAACGAGACACTCGATAGGGCGCTATATAACCCAATTAATGTTGCGGTTGCCACCTACACCGAAAAACTTGGCATATATGGAGACTGCGGCCCAAGTATATGGTTGAGTTGGAGCTGCGCAGATAGTTACATTGTCAGTAGTGTATCAGTTCTTAGACAGATATATGCTCTAATCGTAAGGTCAGACATATAGGTCATAAAGTTTCTGGTCAACCAGGGCATGTCTTTCTGTCACGTGATAGAAACCGGCTCAAGTGATTCGGTAATAAGGACTTACGGCACCACGTGTGGACAGAGATGGCTCATACAGAGGTCAAACAAAAACATTAGGAAAAACCTGGGGCGAACCTGTAGGAGCCCTGCTGTGGCCATGTCTGTGTGGTCGCAGGATAAAGATCCCATGTCTTTCTTCGTAAAGAGTAGAGGGTTACCCCCGGAGACATGGCTCTACTCCCCCTTCCTTCTCCCATTGAGGCGATATGACCAAAAGTGGTTAAAGCGTCCTGACTAATCAACCAAACCAGGGAGAGAAAATGACTGTAACATAAGCCATGTTTTTGTCCTATGGTTACAATTTTGTTCAGGTTACTCATATTTATCCATGCAATGTTATTCACAGAATCCTTGTCAGTTTATCACAAGTTGGCTCTTTTTATCGCGCTTCATGCACGAAAAAATAGAGCTGAAACTAGCGACAGGCTGGAGGCTTACTAACAGAAGTAACCTACTTCGTACAGCACATTTCGACTTTTCCATTAGTTTGCAACCAGTCCCTAATCTGTAGGGTCGACATTAAATGGGTGGTGGTCATTCCAACTGGAAAGTGTGTCCGGTCGATTACCCCATAGACTCATCATTGGCGGCTATGGCGGGGGTAACCCCCTTTCTAGCGCCCTGGGCCTGTATTCTGTATGCATCTTAAGTCTAAGATTTTGGCCAAAACTTAGTTTTGGTCTAAGTTTTATCTAAATTTTCGAACGCGTATTCTGCATACATCGTAAGCTTAGATCTCACTTGAGAACCGTTAAAAACTCAAGATAACTTTTATGTGACTTAAGTTTTGACAAGATGGACCGCATTCATGCATATTGGGGTCGCAGACGCAGGCGAGATGTAGGCCTACCAGGGCATTCTTCCGCAATACGCGATAACGGTCATTCCAAAATTTCGTCTTAAACATCCATTTGCTTAAAGGGGGGGGGGGAGGGCTTGGTTAAAGCACGCCATTTGCATCCGCCACTGGGTTGCACCTACAACATGTTACTTAGCCGTATACTTCGTCGTGAAGCCCGGATTTTACAGTGAATACTAGTTCCTAATGAAGGGGGGGGGGCATTGCAACCCTCCGAGCCCCCCACCCCCACCCGTCGCTTGATCCGCCCCTGATTCGGCCTATGCTCTTTTACGTGTTTTCGTTTCATAGTTACGTTTTGGTACCCCCCCCCCCCCAATTGCTTGAGGGGTGGGGGGGGGGGCTAGGCTAAAGCCCCTCCTTCTGGATCTGCCACTGGGTTGCACCTACAACATGTCACTTTGCTATATAGTTCTCAATGAGGGGGGGGGGGCATTGCAACCCCCTAACCCCCCGCCCCCACCCATCGCTAGATCCGCCCCTGATTCGGCCTATGCTCTTGTGCGAGATTTTATCGTACCGTTTAAACTGCAATATGCGCGCGGTCAGCGGGCTCTACCCACGGGCGGGTCCAGTGGGGGGGGGGGGGGTCCCGGGGGTCCGCTCCCCTCTTTTTAAGGTAGATGCCATTTTTTAATGAAAAATGTAAGCCATCTTTGGCTTGGCTCCCCCCCCCCCTCCCCCACCCCTCACCCCAATGTTTTTCAGAGCATCCCCCGCTGCCTTCCCTGTCGGTCGGAATTTCCAGTAGACCCCTCCCATTACAAATTTCTGGATCCGCCCCTGCTAACCGTGCTCACCTTGACATGTGCTGCTCAACGCTACCCAGCGACATCAATAAGCTCTTTCCGTTTGTCTACTACTGTCATGAGATTATGACACTTAATTTCTGTCTATTTCGGTTTCCTCTGGCTCTTCTTCTGTTATTAAACCCTGACAGAATCAGCTGATTGTGATCGTTATTGTCTGCTAAAGTAGATTATTACCTTCATCCTTGAAGAGTTCCAAAATGGAGCGTCACTATCCGGTAGCTGTGAGATGGCAGCACAACTCAAAGCCAAATTTAGTCGCGCCGTCTGGTGAGGCGACACGCTTTCGAGAATGAGTTGCAGACTTAGCCCGCCAGTACAAACTCAGCTGAGATGCATCTTAAGTTGTTTGTAGAATAGCATTAAGTTTTGAATATTAGCTTAGCCAGAAAATTAAGATTAAGTCTGAAACTCAACTTAAGTTTAGGATGCATACAGAATACGGGCCCTGGTGTCCAAACTAAGGTCACTATGTCAATGCTGGTCGAGCACATGCATTATAGCTTAATCGCTTCCATGTACCACTAAGATTGCAGCTCGAGCTTGCTTTTCAGAGTTGTTGACGAATTTGATACTTTGATCTGAATCTGTATACGATATCATTGGGCAAATGTTGTCATGGAAATGGAATTGAGAGATACGTTTGACGTTTGTTTCGTCAAGTCAGTTATACTTTACGACATCTCACGCCGTGGTACCCAACCGGAATTAAGTCACATCGAAAGAAGTTATAATGTATACTATATCCCGGCTCAGTATTAGAGAGTTTTCGCAGTACGTTTCCGCGCCACTGATACGCATCCCGCTCCGTTAGCGTTTACGTTTCGGTTTTCACTCTTGTTCGGGGCAAAAATGAGATCTTCTAATCGGTGTTCAGTCGACAACCGTAAGGGTGGATAGAAGCAAAAGAAATTAGACCCTAAAACTTTATACAGTTTTGTTTAAAAGTGTTATCATCTGTTTTAGGTCTATGTATATTTATATTGCTTCTTTCTGTCAGTTAGGTTTAATTAAACCACAAAATCACAAACAATATGTAACAGAGCAGTTTCTTCAGGACTAATTCTCTAATGGATTATGACATACAACGATGGTGTTCTTCGGGAAATGGTTATTTAATTCATCGTTTTTATGTCATTACTTCATTTACATTTATAAACAAACTAAAAACAGTAGGCCCTACATGTTTCAATATATGAAGCCCGTGTTATTGCGACATCAACGCGCCTTGACTTCTAGGCTGCAAGATAAATTAACATGTAGGGCCTACGTTAGCAGTGATTAGTGCAATCTGGCCAAGTTTGTTTGTGAATAAAAAAGTTTCTTTTTTTGAGTTGCGGAATTATGAGTAACTAACCACCGTCTCATAGTCTTTCTTTCTATAGTGCAGTCAGCATCAGTCACAGATATAAACACACATGTAAGTTTCAAACAACGCGGGTGGTCGAGGTTGTGCAGCATTGTGCACTGGGTGACTGGCCACTGCGCTTGTTGGCCACTGCGCTTGCTGGCCACTGCCACTGCGCTTGCTGGCCACTGCCACTGCCCTAGCCACTGGCACTGCAGACGGCCAAAAACTATGGCAAGCCAAATGGGTTTTTAATGGAGTAGTTGCACATATGTCTAAATATTTGAAGATATCAGTAATTCATTTAGAGATCTCTGAATGAATTACTGATATCTCTAAATTAATTAAATTAATTACTATAGATATCAGTAATTCATCTAGAGATATCAGTAATTCATTTAGAGATATCAGCAATTCATTTAGAGATATCAGCAATTCATTTAGAGATATCAGCAATTCGTTTAGAGATATCTTTAAATGAATTAGCGTTATCTTTAATTCATTTAGAGATCTGTAACTTGACGTAATTAAACATATCTGTAACTTGACGTAATTAAACATATCTAACTTGACGTAATTAAACATATCTGTAATTTGACGTAATTAAACATATCTGTAAGTTGACGTAATTAAACATATCTGTAATTTGACGTAATTAAACATATTGTAATTTGACGTAATTGAACATATCTGTAATTTGACGTGATTAAACATATCTGTAATTTGACGTAATTAAACATATCTGTAATTTGACGTAATTACACATATCTGTAATTTGACGTAATTAAACATATCTGTAATTTGACGTAATTAAACATATCTGTAATTTGACGTAATTAAACATATCTGTAATTTGACGTAATTGCACATATCTGTAATTTGACGTAATTAAAGATATCTGTAATATGACGTAATTAAACATATCTGTAATATGACGTAATTAAACATATCTGTAATTTGACGTAATTAAACATATCTGTAATTTGACGTAATTAAACATATCTGTAATTTGACGTAATTAAACATATGTAATTTGACGTAATTAAACATGACTGTAATTTGACGTAATTAAACATATCTGTAATTTGACGCAATTAAACATATCTGTAATTTGACGTAATTAAACATATCTGTAATTTGACGTAATTAAATATATCTGTAATTTTACGTAATTAAACATATCTGTAATTTGACATAGTTAAACATATCTGTAATATGACGTAATTCAACATATCTGTAATATGACGTAATTAAACATATCTGTCATTTGACGTAATTAAACACATCTGTAATTTGACGTAATTAAACACATCTGTAATTTTACGTAATTAAACATTAATATATTTAAAGATATCTCTACATGCATTAAAGGTAACAGTAATTCGAATTACAGATATATCTAATTTAAATTACTGTTATCTTTAATTCATTTAAAGATACCAACAATTCGAATTAAATCGGGCGCGTGCATTGTGCAAATTAGATATTCAGTCGAGGAGACCATCAGGTAAGTCGAGTGATCGTCTTTAGAATTTGTGGTAGGTTCAGCAAGAAAGTGGAAAAAGCACTTGGTTATGGGTAGTTTGTTCAAGGAAAGCAAGTTATAGAGTAGCTGAAAATGCTCCTTAGTCCGGTGAGGGAGTCCATTATATGTTTGTATAAATATATATAAGCCTAGGCGAGACTGGCCTGTGCTATCACTGTATATGGGCGGATATAGATTATATAGAAAAGGTAGGCTTGATAGTCTTGCACAATTTGGGAAATCTGTTTTCAGTTTAACAGACGGTAGGGGCCCCAAGCAGTTTTAGAAAGAATTTCATCCCCACCTAGACTCACCACCACGAACACGCAACTAGACTAATCCCCACGACTCCCACTCAGAACTAAACCTAGACTCTCCACCTTTGACTAGGCAATAGTTTTTCTATCGGGACTAAATTATTTCTACTCTTTGGGCATTTAAAACCTTGTTTATGAGTACTATTGCGGTGGCAGGGGCGGATCGAGGAATTAGAAGGCTTGGATAAAAAAAAAATCAGATAATACGTCATCAACGAACTTCACTTTTGTAGGTCACAGGTCATGACAACGTACCAATTACCAATAATAAAATCCAGGTGGTCATTTTGCGGCAGGTTCCGAGCAAGAATGCTCTAAACATTAGAGCGATATGTGTTTTATTTTGCGCACCAGGCCGGCAAGACGCAAATATGTCCAACGATACAGCGTCAATGTAAGCAGTTGGCACGAAGTAAATTGCGACAAAGAACTGAAGCTTTCATTGCTTTATTGCGAAAAATTGCAACAAAATCAAACAAACTGAAAAGAGAAGCGCCGGTTGCCGTCAAAAGCAGAGTGAGCCATTTGCTCTGAGGAACCATCACATCGGGCATCTTATTCCCCGTCAGGAGGTCAACGAGTGTCTGGAGGACAGCCTCGCTCTCGGCCGGGGTCAGTTCAAGGTCATCCAACGCTACAGCAGTGCTAGAAAGAAGCGATAGAAGTTGTGAGCAGGCATGCATCCTTCCAAGCAGGCAGAGCAATTGCGTTCTTACAGCGAGAAGACTCCAGGGGTGAGTTCGGATATGAGAGCTGCCTAATCCGACTCCGCGGAGTGCATAACCGAACGGAGATGGTGTTCCGATAGCGCGGTCACGTGGTACATTTTGCCCACCCAGAGGAGGATCACGAGGATTTCGAACATGGCGTCCAGGCCCAACAATACGTAATATAAATAAAGTAATATTTAGACCTGCAAACAAATGTGAATATTATAACTAGAATAAAATAATGAACACAACACGTCTCAGTTTATTTATATCCTACTGTTTACCGATCTTCATGATTTGTGCAGCTCAGCATGTACAACATTCACGCGGACCGCGGATTTTGCGTTCGGTTTATTTTGATCCGCACATGAGCGGAAAGTATGAGTGCGTATGCTCCAAATATCTGCGCCGATTACTCCGGTCGCATATCCCAACTCAACCCAGGTCTCCCCCCTCCCCCAAACCCACACACCATGGGACGTGAAGGACCGGAAAAAATTCAGAGACTCATCCAGGGATATGGATGCGGCGTTTCAGCCCGCCCCCAGGCAGCCCTCGTAACCATTTTATGGAGAGACGCAAATGCAAAAGACACTGGCTGGATACTAACGTCTTTAGGATCAGCTTCGCCACCTCCGCAGTCTTTCCCTCCGATACCATCTTCTCAACTGAAAGAGAAGTATTAACAGTCATAAATAACCAAGTGCCAGTGGAATACGGAAGGCAATTTAGGTTGGGGGCCCTCGGGACCCTTCGTAATTGGCCAACGACCACAGTAGGACTGTCCTTACCGAAAGCCGCCAGTCGACCGTCCATGAAGACCTCTTCCACGACCTTGTTGATGGCCGCCATGTGCAACAGCTCATCGGCATCCTCTTCTGCAACAAAACACCAGGGTCAGTGAAGGTGGCTCAAAGGTCAGTGAAGGTGGCTCAAGGGTCAGTGAAGGTGGCTCAAGGGTCAGTGAAGGTGGCTCAAGGGTCAGTGAAGGTGGCTCAAGGGTCAGTGAAGGTGGCTCAAGGGTCAGTGAAGGTGGCTCAAGGGTCAGTGAAGTGGCTCAAGGGTCAGTGAAGGTGGCTCAAGGGTCAGTGAAGGTGGCTCAAGGGTCAGTGAAGGTGGCTCAAGGGTCAGTGAAGGTGGCTCAAGGGTCAGTGAAGGTGGCTCAAGGGTCAGTGAAGGTGGCTCAAGGGTCAGTGAAGGTGGCTCAAGGCCCCAAGGGTCAGTGAAGGTGGCTCAAGGCCCCAAGGGTCAGTGAAGGTGGCTCAAGGCCCCAAGGGTCAGTGAAGGTGGCTCAAGGCCCCAAGGGTCAGTGAAGGTGGCTCAAGGCCCCAAGGGTCAGTGAAGGTGGCTCAAGGCCCCAAGGGTCAGTGAAGGTGGCTCAAGGCCCCAAGGGTCAGTGAAGGTGGCTCAAGGCCCCAAGGGTCAGTGAAGGTGGCTCAGGGCCCCAAGGGTCAGTGAAGGAGGAACAAGGCTGGCTGTAACCGGACGCCAGCCCAAGGCTGGCCAGTCAAAGGGGAGTCTGTGGTGGACTGTTTACCATCTGGTGCACTTACTGAAGAACGAGATGAAGCCAGAAACGAAATCTTCAGACGCCATGGCTTCAGTCAGTCCGATGACGATCTCAGCCACCTCAGGAAGGCCCTTCATCAACTTCCGCGTCACCATAACCTTGATGGGGGCCGGCAAGGTCAAGCTCTGCAAGGACGCTTCAAAGCCACCTTGCAAGAAGTCCACAATGGCCCCAATGCCGGCTTCAATCTGTGAGAGGGCGGCCGACAAGTCGCAAGTGATCCGTCCTGTGGCGAATGGAGCCATGTACTTGTGGATGGAGATGGCCACCATCTGGAAGAGCTCGCCTACTGGTCTCTCAAGGAAGAGTTCCTGGCTTATTAAAGCCTGAATTTCATCAAAGAGGCCATCCATCGGGATATCTCCTGGGGAAGGACAAAACTGCATTCAGGCTTGTATTCATCGTATAAAACAGGAATGCACGACACAAATATTTGACCAGAAGTAGAACTAATTTCAAAGATTTAGGTCACCTTGGCATATTAAAGTGATTGTTACCAGATAGTTAGAAGGGGGGCGGGGGGTTCTCACCGATGGCAGATTCGAATACCATTACTTTCTCCTGCAGTGCTGCAGAGATGAAGTCCACCACCTCCTTCATGTGGGCCGCCACGTCCACCATGGGCTGCTTCCTGCCCATCCCACCACCATGACCTCCCTTTCGACGCGCAATCATCTCTTCCACGGATTCAATGGATTCCATCGACTCCCCGCTAGCCTTGCCAGGTTTCAGATGGTGCAGATGGTCGATTTCACCAATCTCCTTCCCGGCCAGGAGCATATCCTCCACCACCAGGTTCCGCACCAGATGTTCCACAAAGCCTGGAAGCATAAGGAAGGAATCGTTCATTGCACGGGTACCAGTGGAATAACGAATGGAATAAACTAGAATTCATGTCAATTGCTGGAGAGTGAAGCCCACTTACCGATGACGGCATGCACTGCAACCGCTTGTCCGCATTCTGCAGGCACCATCTTTTCAGTCACGGTGGCGGCAATGATTTCAAATGCTTTCCAAGTCTTTATTGGATCCACAGCCGTGATCGGCATCGTGTAGTCTACCCCGACGGCATCCAGCTCATCCGCCAATGCAACTGCCACTATAAAGACAAGTAACGTTATCTTCGCAAGCTATCAATGGTATAGATACGAGAATATGTTTAGGGGGGGGGGCAAGGGGGGGGGGATAGTGTTCCCAGATCACGAAGAATAAATTTCTTTATTCCCATGTCACGATGAATAAAAAGCAAAACTCTCCGCATGCAATTAATGAAAATCGTTGATCACGGCGGTCAGCTAATACCCCAATCTCAGTTCACAAAGAATTATTTTTCTCATTACCAGTTCACGGTGAAATGGAAAGCCCAATCCCGAGGAACGCAAATACCCCCCCCCCCCCCCCCCACCCTATTTAGAGGGAGTTCTCTTACTTAAAGATGACACGGTCTTCGAACAGTCATTAGAAGCACCAACGGTAGTTATTCAACTGGCTAACCGTCTATTCGTAGATATCCGTAAATAAAAAAATGAATAAAATGTTTGGCTTGCTCAATAACAGCTTCATACTCACAGTCGTTGCCCACTGGGGCCAGCAGAGCTCAGAGTTGGTGCGGCGGAAAAGGCGGATCCGTCCACCTAAGACGAAAGGTCATGAACCCCATATTAAGCATAAACATCCACTAAAGCAGAAATTATTTCATCTTCCATTAATATATTTAAAAAAAAACTAACCTAATCACAGGGAGAGAATTGAGAAACAGCTTCATGATGTGGTCAGAGTTCTGAAGAGACTGGAATAAGACGATCAACGGTCACAGGGGCTGAGTGATGACAGGTATAGACGTGGTTATAGCCCCCTGTTGTGAGCTGTCTCAGAGAGGAGTGGCGTCTGGTTGAAGCTCATTGGATGAAACATGCCCAGAGGAGTGGTGGGTACCGAGACGTATGGAAAGCCATGACGTGTGCAATCGAAATCGTCCTGTTGCAATAACGTAAATTATTTGTTGTTAAAATGTAAATTATACATTGCCGTCATGTATGTAATTTCGGTTACGTTACCAATTATTCGATAGTCACTCTCTGGCTTCGAATCCCCTAAGGGCTCCGTTATATCTTGGTTGCAGGCTACTTCTTCAATTTATTCGCACAATCGCCCGCCGCCAGGGCGATGCTCGCAAGTTTATGAAACGATTCGAATTCCCCGCGTATTTCTACAAACGCGTGCCGGGGACTAATGACCTAATAATACACGGTATCAGGTGAACAAAGAAAGAGTTCGCTCTCCGCTGCCACTGCTGCAAACTGGTACACTGACTATGTTGCCTTATTAAATAAATTTGTTCGTTGGACAATACTTTGCCACACACAACACTGGTTGTCGGTCCTATGACGTCTTAATTAAGTTTCGTGCAGTATGTCAATAAATTAATGCTCTATTGTAGTATGACGTCAGTTCATGACATGATGTTTATGTTTTAGTCTTGAAAATGATTGTTTTGCAAGAAATTATATCTGAGTTGACAGCTTTCCAAGAGTCATGAAATTTGCCCCGGCTGACAGCAGGGGTACGTTCGGGTATAGATTATGTAAGGTAATGAGTAGCAAACACCGCGCTCTGTCTGACCAAGATCTGATTTTCGTTCATCACCACGTAACCTTAGCCAAGGCCACGCTCGTTGGCAAATCCAAGGGTTGGGGGTAGGAGGGGTGGGGGGGGGGGAGAGGTGCAATGACCTTTTTTGAGTAAGAATTGCCGTTTTTCTATGCAAAATCAAGCATTCTGAGGTGTGGACCCCCCTCTCCGTTGACATATCCAGGGGCGGATCCAGCAATTTCAGGGGCGTAGCCTGCCGTACGCAAGTACGCAAGTACGCACGTGCGTACACATTGGTTGGGCTGTGCCGGTAAGTGCAATCCTGTTGTTCGGGGGTAATTTGTCTCATTTCATGTGCAGCAGGTGCGTACAATTACTCAAGTCCCTGGCTACGCATCTGGTATTCTTCCTCAAATAGGGGGGTCCGGACCCTCTGGATCCCCCCTGGGTCCGCCCCTGCATACCTACTCGGCCCTGTACACCGGAGATCCTCAGGTTGGCCTCTTTGCAAGCTCGGCGTTGTCGAGTGAGCTCTACCGGGCCAGCCAGACTGTCGTGCCATGGTACCACCATTCCTTCAAGTGTTCGTGCTACGCCAAAATAACTTTAGCTCATAAAAACATTTCTGTGTGTCCGCGCTTATATTATCGAGCTGTAACGCCCCAAATAGAAGAAGGGCCCCCTTTTTCCACTTGTTTTCGCACTTACCAATTTAACTTCTGCGAGCGAGGAAAGTGACGTCAAAGGGGAATACAAACGTACGTGCTTTTATATTGAGACTCAGATTCTGTCTGCTCATTGGCTTGAACTCAACGAAACGCACTCAACCATGAAAACACTACACGCCCTCGACCACAGATGTCTACGCACTGCATCAAAGCTCACCTGTCAATCTTGTGACATCATTGGGGAATTTTCAAATAACGCTCAGATGCAATGCTCCCAGAAATAAACACGCCGGACCTCACTTTTGCTACTTTAACGAATACGTTTATAGTGATATCATGGAATAAAACCCTTAAACTCCCATTAAAACAAATTGTTATTTGTTTATCTTCCCTAAACCAAGTTAACTCTGAGCAAGACAAAATCGTGGCACGAACACTTTCATGGGTAATTACTAGTGTTTCTAAAGTAGAGTTAGGTTCGAACCCACACACCGGCCGCTTAGCTGACCTAATGAATACAATGTTAGGTTTCGGAAGGGTATTTCGCACGTAAGGCGTATGTGGGGGGCTTATGGGCCCTCCGGGTCTTATGCGTCCCGCATCGCTGATTCACTCCCCAGATTATTGTTAAAGTTACACGTGGAGCTGACCGTTGCAACGGCTGTACCAAGTGTTCAGCCTCCTCTGGTCGCTAGTTTTGAGACAACCCCCACCCGCCCGGTCGCCACATTTCAGAGCCCGCGCCACCCCTCCCCCCTCCTCTCCCGGTCGCAAGTCACTTCGAAGCTGTGTGTGCATGCCGCTTAGTCTCATTTTGCTTCCGACGGTCTGCGTGACATATATGTCGGGCGAACGATTGCCATTAGACCCCGGGGCGGGAGGGGGGGGGGGGGGGGGTAGGGGGGGAGGTGACACTGTACGTAATACAAATCTGGTGGGGGCCGGGGTTCCGCGGGTGCCTTGATGTCTGAAAGAGCGGAAATTTGTGATGAAAAAGATACCCCTATAGAGCGGCTGTTTTAAAACTGTGACCGGGGGGGCTCTAAAAAAGTGCGTTCATAATGCAGGTTGTCGCGAAAAAATACCCCTTCCGAGGCGATTTTGGCGGTAAAACGCGCCGATCGAGCGAATTTTTGCAGGGAAAAAGAGCGGGGGGGGGGGCTTTACCGAGGAACACCCACGGTGACCCTAGACACCCCCACACCCCCACCTAGCATGCCCAGGCTTCTATATGCCACCCTCCCCTTCCCACCCCATCTCAGACTTCCGCGTTTGCCAGCGCCAAATCAAATCACATCAAGAACGAACCTTAGAAATAAACGAACAGTTGACAATCTACATAACGGATGTACGCGAAGATGCGCAAAATATAATGCGTACTGGATATATTTGACAAGATGCAGGGGGGAGTATGTCGTACAAGTCAAGGTGTTTAGTTCATAAATGAAGCCGTTTCTAAATACATTGGGTTGCACGAATATAGACTAAATAGATATGGCTCAATGCAAAGAGACGGCGCAGGAATTCACACAGAATGCCTTTTCTCCCATGGTGGCTGTGTTGTGCAGTCATGACGCTGAACGTCTGTGTCAGAAAAACAATCTGTCATTCGTTGAACTGGTCCACCCCTTCTGCAGGCTCAACACAGAAGGTTTGTATCGCTACGTCCACACAATGTTCACATGCCTCGCATATTGTTGCCAGTGAAGGATTCAATATGCTTTTCACTCAAGTAAACTGGTAAAATCAAATTCATAAATGGCGTATGTATAGTGATATTTCGACCTATATTTTTAATTTAAGCTTACTGTGAATCTGCTGCGATCGCTTTGAACATCACTGAGGTTAGTAAGCAAACAGAAATATTTGAATAATAAGAAACTTATGATTATGCTAAGATTTTAACCTTTTTTATAATACAAAAATATGTTAACGCTCTACGGCATTGGTATGAGATATATTGTCACTAACCTAACAAAATATACATAATGAATAGAGTCTGTAAGTGACATCACAGACATCGAGCACTCACCTCTAAAAATTACCATTCTGGGTACCAATCAATAATGGTAACCTATAACCATTATGGGCCTTAAACTAGACTAGTGTAAATATACTGTAAAGTTGAAAACTATGTAGAATAACTGTTTGGGGTATACCTTCATACTCATACTAGTTTTGGATCAAAAGACGCTAGTTTTCCATACATTTTAAACAATTACAAAGAGCTTCCCATATTTTACATATGGGAGTGGTGAAGTGTCATATACATAAGACCAGATTAGCTAGAGGTGAGTGCACTGTCTGAGATGTCACTTATAGACCTTATTGATCTAGTTGCCATAGGGTGTACATGCTTTGAATAATGCAAGTTGTGCTCTGGCCTCTGATGACTAGATCATTTCATTATTTGTGATTTAATCTATTTGCAACAGTGTATATACTGCCAAAAGAGTATTAGTATAAAGAATTATTGTTATAAATAAAAAAAGTATAAAATTGCAGCACAATTATAAGTTTGGTCTATTATTAAAATGGTCATATATGGCTTACTTAAGTCAGTGATTTTCAGAGTGATTGCAGCAAATTCACAGAAAATATGGACAAACATCACTATGGCATTTTTTTTTTAAATATTTAATGGGGCAATGTTAAAGGTACACAGTCTATTTTCACAAAATGTAAGCCAGCAATTTCGGCAGGACTGCATAAGCTAGCCCTATGCAATGTGATTTTAGAATAATTTGTTTAGAATGGTTTAGAATAATTGATTATGATGAAGGACTTTAAAAGTGACTAAAAGGTTTTTTTTTGCCTAAATAAAAGTTGCTGCCATCAGGGTATTAGCCAGAATTTTGTTTTTACCAGCTAAAATTTTGGCTGGCTTAAAAAAAATATTCAGTATATACAAACGACAGAGCGCCAGCCAATGAGGCTGTCCCATTTGCCCACCCGCCAGAAATAAACAATAGGAGGGGTGAGTCTCTGGCTAATACTCTGGCTGCTTAAGTCTGATTTACTCCAGGACTAATCCCTGTTTTGGTTGTTGAACGGACATAGTAATAGTAGTAAGATACATTATTACTAGGGTCTCTACCATATTATATCCTGTATATGTCATTTAGGAATTACTTTTATGATATGTGTTTTTTCTTCATATCTTTAGCCCATATCAGGGATCCAGGGAATATTCCCCATACCATTCAAGGTCTCAGGGTGACCCTGAGAGATATGAACGCTGTGCCACCTCAGCCAACACTGGGGAAAAAGATGTTAAATGAAGCTGTCAGCCAAGCACTGCCATCTAATTATGACACTCTTCGTAACAGTGTGGTGTCTGTAGGCACATATGATCTACAACTGCAAGGCAAGTCTCTTGTAATTGCTATAACATTCATTTTATGAACGTTTAAGCATTTTCAAAGTTAGATAATCATATCTACCAGTATCTACAAAAGTGTAATTATAACTGGTATCTCTCTTGATAGTTGCTATAAATTAATTTCCATACTGTTAATGCCTTCGGTTCATGTAGTGTAATAGAAAATATCCGACCATTGCCATTTGTATTTCATGCTGCTAAACTTCTTAATTGCCTTATCTATTACAGCATCAACTCCCTGGTTTGAAGCTTACAGAGACACTTTCTTCCAAGTGGCATTTCCATCTGATCATGAATTTCTCAAGCACTTCTTGGGCTGTATCCTTTTTTTGGTTGCAACAAACAGTCACATGTATACAATTTGGTCATAAAGATACCTTCCCTATCGTATGTGGTCATTTTCATGTTTCCTGAACCTTCTTCTGGATAAGAATGGAACTAGACGCCTTCACCATATTATTTACTAGAAAATTTATTTCAATTGAAATAACGTTATGCACCAACAAAAATTGTGGGGACTACTATTTCTTGACGGTGACACAGGTATATTTGTGGTATCTTCATCCCATGCTGATCCTATGGACCAGTTCGCCAAATTAACTCAGCAGCAACATATGCAGCAACACCAGCACCCCAACAAACTTCCCAAGTGGTTCTGCCCCAATATCCTGCGCTATTACGTCTTGATACATGACGTCGTTGAGGAGGAAGGGGCCAAGTGAGTTAATGAATTTGAACTATATACAGGCTGTGTAGTACGTAGTAACCCATGTATTGGTATGACCTGAATTTACTGCTTGTTTCTCCCACGCACAGAATCTCATGCAGGGTGCGTATTAACCCATGCATTGGTGCAGTATTAATTCACTGCTTGTTTCTTTCTCCCATGCACCAAACCTCTTATCTTTTTAGATATTTCATGTCATTAATATTCATATGTCATAATTTCACTCGATCCTGTTGTAATGACAACAAAGAATTCACTAGCTGCCAGTAACTTGTCAACAGCCTGGCTGCTATGAACTGTTTGCATGCAATTGCATGCCAAGGAAAGAGATGATACACCACTGTCTAATATGACCATGTTTGTTGTGTGCAATGTGACAGCGTGCCAGATATATGTAAAGGAATAGCTCCATATATCAATCATTACTGTAATTTCTGCCATCTAAGACGCACTGAAACATTAAAACGGGCATACATGTGAAGAACTGGAACATTAAAAAAGGCGTACTTTTCAAAAACTGAAACATTAAAAAGGGCATCCATCTTAGCCGACACCTATTTTACGAAAAAAAAGGGGTATACCGACAGAGGAATATAAGCTTATAATGTGTGCTCATTGCACGAGAAGTTAATGCTGAGCTGGGTGCTTGCAGGGCGGAGTCCGTGTACCAGAGCATGAAGGCGACCTACGGGATGAATAACTGTCACCTCCTGCAGATCAACGCCAAGTCCCTCCACGCCACAGACGCCCCCAACGCTGAACACATGCCCGACCCCTGGAGCCAGTTCGTCAAGAGAAAACAAGATCCTAACGTGAGCCACAACTGCGTCCTCTGAAAATATTTTATATTCATATATACGTACATATTATTTTTGTTTATATTAGTTAGTTTTTTTTTTATTGAAGAACGCTCTGAAATTGTTGACCGAATTAATTGGGGGTTTGGAAAAGGGAATTTGAGACTTAATATGTGTGAAGTAATATGTGAAAATCATGACGTTGCTACCGGAATCGAAGCGAGGACCACCAACATCGCTCGCTGGCAGTTCTTACCACTGAGCTACAGTGGCCTCAACTTTTTTTGTGTGGAATATTCTCACTTTCAAGCCTCATGGTTACTTCCTATTCCTGATAGTGAATTGGTGCCGGCCCGATAACTCAGTGGGCTAGAGCGCTCGCGTTGAGTGCTCTGGCCACCTGAGGGCCTAACGGCACGTGTATCGGGGGTTCGAGCCCTGCTGTGGCCATGGCTGTGTGGTCGCAGGATAAAGATTCCGTCCTTCTTCGCAAAGAGCAGGGGATTACCCCCGAGGACATGGCTCCACTCTCCCTTCCTTCTCCCATTGACGCGACATGACCAACAGTGGTTAAAGCGTCCTGAATATACAACCAACCTGATAGTAACTTAGGCTTCATATCAATTTGTGAATGAAGAATCTTCCTTCTTTACAACAAAACTATAATATTACTCTACCAACGACACTCGGGGACGCTCATTAACGTTGCCAAACGACCGATTTTCGTTGCAAATGAAAAGAAACTAATCTAATTTTTTTCACTTATTATTCAAGCTAGGTACTACAAGAATAGATCATGGCTGATCGAGAAAAAGAAACAAAATGTGTACAGTATAGGCATTGGATCCTTTGTTTTAATGAACTGAACTCGTTTAATCTCACAAACTGTTTAAGCCGTTCAAGATTTGGCCTTCCAGGTGTATTGGTTAGCGCACTATCAATAGGTCGTGATTTCGAATCCTGGCCCGGAAGATTCCTTAGCCCAAGTTCCTTGGCCCCTGTGTGCACAAACGCGGCCTAAAGGACCCAACTTCTGTTCGTTTCAGGATTTGGTGGATGTGGACGGTTCTCAGTTGTCGGCCACCGAGTCTGAGATGTTTCCGTCCCACGTGACCGAGGGGCGTCCCCACGTGACCGACGGGCGTCCCCACGTGACCGACGCGCGTCCCCACGTGACCGACGGGCTTCCCCAAGTGAACAACGTGGACGGCTCGGTGGAGTCGGCCATGGAAGCCACGGAAGGTCAGTGAGTGCAAAGTGAATATGAAGCTGATACCCCCATGTAAGGTGGTTCATGACGCTATAGCGGTGGAGTCTTGCCTTGGCGTTATGCATCTCTGTTGGTATAATTAATACGGGATGACTTCCTGTCTTCATATGTGTAAATGCTCTTCATGCCAACTGCTATGATTTGAAGGATTCGAAATATTTTTCTTTGTAATTAATTTTATCATATATATACTACTCACAATTTTCTAAGGATAACCTCTATGCAGAGATATCTGAGTGTATGACAGGTGACTGTGTAATTCTACTATAATACAAAGACGTTTGCCTTTACCATGCATAGTGGCACACGAGTAACAGATTAGACACAGATTAGGGAAGGTTTATCTGTATTACAGTAGAATTACACAGTCACCTGTTAAACACTCAGATATCTCTGCATAGAGGTGATCCTTAGCAATTTGTGAGTAGTATATATATATATATAGGCCGTTGAATGTTTTTACTAAGTTACGAAGATAAACAAACATTGGCAATGAAAGTCATCTTGCGTAATAGTGCGTTGTGTCATCATGTCATTATCACATCGTTCGACCCTCGCCAGAGCCGGAGACTCAAACGTCCGTCGTCATCGACCATCCGCTGGCTCCGGATCCCTCGCCCATGACGCTGCCGTCCACCAGGATCACCGGACTGTCCGGATCCCAGTCTAGTCTCAACAGCAGGGGCAGTCCGGACAACCTGATCGTGAGGGACAGCCAGAACAACCCCCTGCGGGGGTCCTCTACCAGTCTGTCTGGATCCCTGGAGAAGATCAGCCGAGCGGCCCACTACGGATCCTGCCTGACGCTGAGCGACCACGATCGGCTCCGGATCTTCATTCAGGAGTTCCTGACGCGAGGACTCATCCCTTGGGCGGAGAGGATGCTCCGGACACTCAACGACCAGGTCGGATCAGCGGAACTTTACAATCATTGCTCAGATCAATTGTGATCTCATTCCTCTAATAGTGGCCTTGATCCGGTTTGGTCACGGTGTGCACGAAAAGGGCTTGAACCACCGATTCAGACACTAATTCCCTTTTCCCTGTTTTAGGAACGATTCAATGTATACATCTGTATTTTAGGCCACCTTGGTGCACACACACATTGACCGAAGCAGATTCTTAGGATAATGAGATTAAGGGTAGATGACGTCATGCATAGACTCAGCTTCAGCCTTGCAGTTGCTGCAAAATCTAACCTTCGTGTTGTCTTTATGACGATTGACTTGATATAATAAATTGGTGTCAAATCTGTATAACGAAAAAAAAGAGAAACTGGACATCTCAGTAAGTCAGTTTATTTCGTATAGGAGGCCATCAGGTTCATAGTACGTACAGGTTATACATAAATATTTAGGTGTTACAGGATATATAAAATTTAAGTTTCGCCCTTTGGTTGGTGCAACCTTTCTGCCTTGTATAAAGAAATCGACCAGTTCAGTTCAGCATGTCCTGCTTATTGTGGGATTTTAGAGAATTTAGCGAACATTTGTGAGGAGTTATTTAATCGGTAATCCACATCTATATATGATTGTCTTAACTTTTCAAGACAAACGGGCCTTGAAAAATAACAATACATAAATGTACATGCGCCGTGGTGTAGACTGACAAGGACATAGAAGTGGCTTGGGGGTATAGGCACTGAGCGGTCTTTTCCTCCATGGTGTCTCCGCCATGGCCGAGAGGCTGTAAACCCCACGTGTGTCTGGGGCCAGTCCATCCGTTCGTCTCGGGTGTCCCCATGTGTGCAGTGCAGTGCAGACGCTAACCCCGTCCATCTCCACGTGTCTCGGCAGGTTACGACGCGCAAGGGTATCCATCGGTCGTTCTTCAGCGCTACCAAGAAATGGTTCGCCGGCAACAAACCCGCGGGACAAACTGTCATGGCGGAGAAAACCAACGTCGTGTAAGTACTGGCTTCATGATTAGTCACTCGAGAAGAACGGACCACATCGGTCACTTTCTTGATTTTTCGGCATTCGGGACATGTTCCCATAACCCAATTTTTATTGTCTCGTGATGTTTTTTGGCCCATTTGAGCATTTTATGCATGTGCCCAAACGTGGCCTAAAATGCAATATTTTTTTTCTCCATTTTATATGGAGGGAATATATGCACAAAAGTGTTTAATGTCACATTACTTCTGGGAGATTTCTTGGCCCAACTCTTGCAATATACGCACAGAAGTGTCAGACAATGCCTCTTTCACTCCCGTTGGATTTGCAGCTACACCCCTGAGGCCCCCGAGATGCAGATGCGGCGCCTGGCGGACCTGGCCTTCATGTTCCAGCTGTACGACGTGGCCTACCAGATGTACCACACCAACAAGCGCGACTTCAACAACGACCACGCCTGGCTCCACTACGCCGGCGCCCTGGTGAGGCGGGGAACCTGTGCCCTCGCGCTTGCGGGTTCACGTGTCCGTTGGCGGGAAATGTGCAGCGTCGCTGTCCACGTGTCTGTTAGCGAGAAATGTGCAGCGTCTCTGTCCACGTGTCTGTTAGCGAGAAATGTGCAGCGTCTCTGTCCACGTGTCTGTTAGCGAGAAATGTGCAGCGTCGCTGTCCACGTGTCTGTTAGCGAGAAATGTGCAGCGTCTCTGTCCACGTGTCCGTTGGCGGGAAATGTGCAGCGTCTCTGTCCACGTGTCCGTTGGCGGGAAATGTGCAGCGTCGCTGTCCACGTGTCCGTTGGCGGGAAATGTGCAGCGTCGCTGTCCACGTGTCTGTTAGCGAGAAATGTGCAGCGTCTCTGTCCACGTGTCTGTTAGCGAGAAATGTGCAGCGTCTCTGTCCACGTGTCCGTTGGCGGGAAATGTGCAGCGTCGCTGTCCACGTGTCCGTTGACGGGAAATGTGCAGCGTCGCTGTCCACGTGTCTGTTAGCGAGAAATGTGCAGCGTCTCTGTCCACGTGTCCGTTGGCGGGAAATGTGCAGCGTCTCTGTCCACGTGTCCGTTGGCGGGAAATGTGCAGCGTCGCTGTCCACGTGTCCGTTGGCGGGAAATGTGCAGCGTCGCTGTCCACGTGTCTGTTAGCGAGAAATGTGCAGCGTCTCTGTCCACGTGTCTGTTAGCGAGAAATGTGCAGCGTCTCTGTCCACGTGTCTGTTAGCGAGAAATGTGCAGCGTCTCTGTCCACGTGTCCGTTGGCGGGAAATGTGTAGCGTCGCTGTCCACGTGTCCGTTGGCGGGAAATGTGTCGCGTCGCTGTCCACGTGTCCGTTGGCGGGAAATGTGTCGCGTCGATGTAGTGTCATCTGATTGGTTAACACACCTGTAGCTCTTTTTTAAATGGGGAGTGTGTCGTGAAATGGATGGCGAGGAACTCATGGTTCGAAATATTGGTTGGAGGAAGATGTAAGTTTGTAGAGTTAGCAAAGGGAATGAAGACCCATTACTTCACTCCACGTATTCTCCAGGAATAATGACCTGAGTCTGTTAGGCGGCTTAATTCCATTATTACACTGACCCCGTTTGGCGTTTAGCTTTGGACCCAAAACTGGCGCAAGTCGCCAACGGTTCAGTTCATTTTGATATAGATTGAAGTGCAGCTTAATGCCGTGAATCCCCATCAAGTCATTTCTATAATAAGCTTACTTTATCGAAAGTATAATTCATATTTTATGTTCCTCTTATGACTAAATGATATGACTAATAGTCTATTCCGATGTATCTATCTATCGGGTCTCCCTGTTCTGAATGAACGATTAAGAACGTAACACAGGGGATTAACCTTGGTATTCACCAAGCGTTTTCGCCATCTAGTAGTAATTGGCGCGTTTAGCTATTGACGAGTGTCTACTGCTAAGCCAACCCAAGCGGCCGGTGCGTGGTTCGAATCCCACCTGTGGGCAAATGCCTTCTGTTTGTGCATGATAAAGATTCCACGTCTTTGTTCGCAAAGAGTAGGGGGTTTCTCCCGAGACGTGGCTCCTCTCTACTTTCACCTTTCCCATTGTCGCGATTTCACATACAGAGGATGAATCTGCGCCCCCGCCCAGTGACCATGCTATAGGACCCTGTATGTAACTGTTTCTGCTGCAGGAAATGGCGTGTCTAGCTGTGTATATGCAAGGTCTGGGCGGCCAGCGACAGTACCCCAACCACTACATGGAATCTGCCATCAACACCTACCTCAACACGTGCAGGTAAGAACGGACTCCCAGGAAATCACGGCAGTCTCTCGTAACTCAGTTGGCAAGCAGGCTTCTGGGGCATGTTACATCCATGTCGTTGTCCCGGGATTGTTGTTTGGCGCAAGTTATTTATCATTTGGGGTTTTAGGCTCAATTTATCTTTGATTTGGGTTTTTTTTGGCTCAATTTATCTGGGTTTTTTTCTTGTTTGGCCAACTTTAGCTTTCACAAAAATGGTCTAAAGCCCCAGCGTGTCATTTTATTTCCCACAAATCACACAGGTAATTACTCACTTTAAATGTCTCCATATGACAGCTACTAATGATGACGCTAATAGGCGTGGGATGAGAGTTCTTTCAGGAAATAAATGAGACGCATAACCAGGTTACATACATTAGGAATGTTTTTTTGAAAATATGAATTAATGTGAAAGATGAAAGATTTTCTGCAACAGTTCAATAGTTTTAACTATAAATATATCATGGGGAGACGTAAGAAACTGGATCTCAAGCAATGTAAGCAATATTCACTGCGGAATACAGCTGTAGCAATCTAGCGTAAAAAAACGATGAATGATGATTTATGTAGATGCCATAGCACGAGAATTGGAAGTGATTGTTTAGGAGTACGAGACGAGACGTTGATATGAGGTGCGTTCTGATTGGTCCTCCAGGGCTGCGCAGTTTGCCACGCGAGCCACGCTGTTGAGTACGGAAGCCCTGAAGAGCAAGGACCTTTACAAGGACGCCGCCCCGCAGTTCATCAAGATGACCAGCGAGGTAGTGTGCTACTGAATATAGGGCCCTGGTACTGGTTACAAGTACACCTCCAGTTTTTGTATTGTTTATTTCTTTAACAATGCGAGGCCACCGGAATGGTCTGGTGGTTAGCGCGTATGACTTTGTCTGGTGAGCTCTGCCAGGTCTGCCATCGTGCTGGAGTTCGGGGGTATGCGCCCCACTGGGGGCTACCGGAATGGTCTGGTGGTTAGCGCGTAAGTCTTTGTCTGGTGAGCTCTGCCAGGTCAGTCATCGTGCTGGAGTTCGGGGTGTGTGCGCCCCACTGGGGGCAACCCGAATGGTCTGGTGGTTAGCGCGTAAGTCTTTGTCTGGTGAGCTCTGCCAGGCCAGCCATCGTGCCTGAGTTCGGGTGTGCGCGCCCCACTGTGCGCAACCCGAATGGTCTGGTGGTTAGCGCGTAAAGCTTTGTCTGGTGAGCTCTGCCAGGCCAGCCATCGTGCTGGAGTTCGGGGGGTGTGCACCCCACTGAGGGCAACCCGAATGGTCTGGTGGTTAGCGCGTAAGGCTTTGTCTGGTGAGCTCTGCCAGGCCAGCCATCGTGCTGGAGTTCGGGGGTATGCGCCTCACTTTGGGCTACCGGAATGGTCTGGTGGTTAGCGCGTAAGGCTTTGTCTGGTGAGCTCTGCCATGCCAGCCATCGTGCCGGAGTTCGGGGGGGGGGGTTGTGCGCCCCACTGTGCCAGTCTTCTTCGTGCAGGATAATGACCTCCTGTCCGTCTTCGCCAAGAGTAGGGCGTTATTCTCCCGGGAAAGGGCGCATCCTCATTGACGCAATAAGGACTACTTTAAACTGTTAAAACGACTTTACGGTTTAAAGTTTCAAACTATCTTAACAACGCATAGGAAACGCGCGCATGATACTTTCGAGCACGAAGCGAAGTTATAGTCTATGTATTTTATGGTTAACAAAAAAATCATAGCCAAAGTTCTGAAGTTCTTCCAGAGGCCACAAATGAGACAGACCTGACGCACTGACCGAGTATCAATGAGTACCAATGCTTTCACGACTGTAAAAAAATTTCTGCAGAAAAATGAAACCACGTGGCTGAAAAATCAATGATGACAAAAATGTGACGTCATTTGGTATTAACCCTTATCGGTGGGTGTCGCACCACGTGCGTTGTCACATAGGACCCCAGCAACGGGTACCGTCCACTGGTAACCTTGACCTTCCAGGACTCTGATCTTCGGAGCGCCTTGTTGCTGGAGCAGGCGGCCCATTGCTTCATCAAGATGAACCCCCCAATGGTCCGGAAATATGCCTTCCACATGATCCTGGCCGGACACAGATTCAACAAGGCGGGGCAGGTCGGTAGCCGCAAGAGCGCTTGTCTTGCTTATACACGCCCAGGATTTCTCTGTTTCATTTCTGTTCAGTATATATACCATTACGAACACAACGTTCAAAAATATATCATTGTGGCCTCATTGTGGCCCAACTTTTCTTTGTTTTACTCTTGCTCAGTATACACGCCAGGACGATGCTTCATAACTGAACACAACGTCCTAAATATATATACACTACACAATGTTTCTACGCATACTGTGCATGAGTAACGCATGCCCGTCTTCGGACCATCCCGGGGCCTGGCAGATAGCTCAGTGGGCTAGAGCGCTCGCGTCGAGTGCTCTGGTCACCTGAGAGCCTAACGGCACGTGGGTCGGTGGTTCGAGCCCCGCTGTGTCCATGGGCTGTAGTGTAGCCCCCGTGTTCGCAGAGGGGGCCTAAAACTCGATTTCATGTCATGATTGTATGTTGCAGAGACGCCACGCCCTACGGTCGTACGGCCAAGCGCTCCAGGTGTACAAAGGGAAGCACTGGAGTCTGGCGGAGGACCACATCAACTTCACCATCGGGCGCCAGTCCTTCAACCTGAAGCAGCTGGACAACGCCGCCTCAGCCTGCCGACACCTCCTGACCGCCGAGAGCAAGCAGTCGCCGCTCCAACAGAGCGCCTTTCTCAGGGAATACCTCTACGTGCATAAGGTGACGGTAGATAGTACTATCATAGCACTATATACGCCGTCCGTCCGTTCCGACATCGCGGAACGACCGTCGGCGGTCCCATCCCCCCAAAGCAGCTTGACCACGTGGTTGGGTCCTCCCTGGTGTAGCGGTTAGCGCACTGGACGGCAGATCAATAGGTCCTGTAGTGCCTAAAATATGGTCGTATATCAGGGTTATATGGTTACTAGTTATTTCGGTCTTTGTATATATTGTTTCTTTTACTAATGTTTGGCCGGGTTAATGTCTGTTCAATTAATCTGTGACGTATTTAATCATTCATGCCGATGTTACGGGTGCGTGGTTCGGTCGACCTCATCACAGGCTGATTCGCAGGGTCTCTAAGTTTCAGCGGGTCGCGCTAGGGGGGGGGGGGATGTCATACTATGGGCTGTAGCAAACAATATCACACGTCAACCTATGTTCTGCTTGTTTTCAAAATGAAGTTAGATACTTGTTCTATAATTTTCTATGGCCCACATAGTCAAACACAGGGACCGATTTTTTTTTCTGGCATAGGGTTGAAAATTTGGGTTTTTCCGTTAGTTATCATGGGGATGGTTTCTATTGGTGTTAATATGCAGTAATATATGTGTAAATGGTTGTATATATTGTATGTTTCTGCTGGCGCAATGTACAACGATATTTGTCCACGATGTCTGTTACAGCAGCAGCAAAGCACTTACTCACAAGATGGCGCCACCGGTGTCACCAGCAATGGGGAGCTCCCGCAGCTCCCTCTACCGGTCGTGGAGGGAGACACGATCCGGGTTTTCTGCTCCGCCAGTAAACAAGATAGCAACGAAGGTTTGTGCCCATTCCTCCATTCTATATATTTGTCGCTATCTATTATACATTTAATATGGTTGTGGAAGACTCTTGTTGCAATTTTACTCTTTCCAACTTATTTCCAATTCTTGTAATTATTAGTTAATGCTATAATTTGAACAAAAACATGATGAATGGAAGATGCCTGAGACGCCAAAATAGTCTTTTTTAGACCTAAGTTGCATTTTATACTTCTACGATTACAAGCACTCACATTGGGAACATTTGTTCGGAGAAAACTTCAACAAAGATTTTTTTAACGAAGCCCAGGCCGTAATGGCATAAAGCACTGTTGACCCAGGGAAATGCGTGGACATGTTTTAATTTCTTGCTCAATCGGTAGATGGCGCTAACGGTGACGTGGGGACGCGCCAGTCACATCACGTGACCGACGACAGCAGCGACACGTGGCGGAAGATGGAGGAACTGATTCTCGTGACGAAGTACGGCCAGCTGCCGCCAGGGTTCCGGCCGTCTGTCGACTGCCACACGAAGCGAACGGACAACAGCCTCAACCCTGTGACCGTCCTGGGAGGTGAGGGGAGGCGGTCGGCAGTGGTATCTTACAGCTCTTGTAGCCCCCCATGCCCCGTCATGGCCTAGTCGGTAGCGCGCTCGGCTAATGTCGAGTGTTCTCTGCTAGGCCGGCCCACGCGGCCGCCGGTGCGTGGTTCGAATCCCACCTGTGTAAATGTCTGTGTAGGCAGGCTTGTGTCTGTAGCAATACGTAATGAGTAAGGTCGCCCCCTCTTGGTTAAGATTGTAGTTGCCTGGTGGCGCCGCCAAAAACGCGGCCAAAAATGACCAAAAACGACAAGCACTTCACTCACACAGGACGGGTCGCATTATGACATTACACTAGACTACACAGGGCGGGTCGCATTATGACATTACGCTAGACTACACAGGGCGGGTCGCAAAATGACATTACTCTAGACTACACACGGCGGATCGCATAATGACATTACTCTAGACTACACAGGGCGGGTCGCAAAATGACATTACTCTCGACTGTTGTGCTCGGCAGAGTCGCTGGCGGTGGAGGTAGAGCTGGAGAACCCACTCAAGATCCCGTTGATCCTCACCGATCTCGTCCTCCTCTGGCGCTTTGTCCCGCGAGACTTCGAGGACGCGGAAGACTCCATTCAGGGCCAGGAGAGGGCGCCACCCGTCATCACTAACGAGATCGCCGACTCGGCCAAGGTACGCTTCTGGCGTCATTGGTTTTTTTCTTGCTGGCTTTTCTGAAATGTTAGGTCTTTTAGGCCACTTTTGTGCCAATTCAGACTAAGGGAGGCAATAGACCTCCCGGGAGAATGAAGTGAAGCCTGCATCGCATTAGTGATATTTTTAAGATGCCTGGAACTTCGATATTTTAGTGTATCCGCAATTTGTGATTATTTTATTAATTTGTCATTACTTAAATATCATCTCATGCGCTGTCAGCAAACATTAAATCTATAGCATATTTCTATTTTTAATTTATGAAGTTGGGCTGTGCAACCTATGAATTTCTTAAAATGGCCCTGTGCAAAATATCCATATATGTTCTACGATTGGATGCATGTTACTTTTTGTTTCCAGTGTAAGTTCGCTGGTGAATTAATAGAGAGTCAGAGAGTCCCAGAAGTCCTTCTACAGGGTAACGAGAAGGCTAAGGTGAGTGGAGTGAAGTACGCATAAATAGATGAAGACGTAGATGATTCTCGAAAAAAAAAAATTATTCAAAGAAATATTTCCCCACCATTTCGATATTACGATTGTTAACCGATTGCGTGGCGACTACTGCTATTCACTAGAGGTGCACGCGCTTTGTATCGACAGGTTCACCTCAGTCTGACTGCGCACCAGACGGGAGAACTACACATCACGGGCCTAGCGTACAACCTGGGCAGTAGCGCGGTCACCCCCACCGCCGGCGTCCCCCCGCAGCCACAGACCCCGCCGCTGCCGCCACGGGGCGCCACGACGCCCTCCGTGCTGGCCGGCCCCGCCGCCGGCGACGGGGTCAAGGCCAGCCTGCTGGCGCCCTCGCTCTCGGTCCGGGGCAAGGTCACCTTGGAGGTGCAGGGCCCGCGTCTGAACGGCACGAAGGCGGAGAAGGCGAGCAAGATGTACGGCCCGGACCGCCGCCTCGACCTGGTCATCGTGCCTCGCATGCCCAAGCTGGAGGTGAGAGGGGGTCTCCCTTGTTACGTTATAGCCACTGTACTTTCGGGTTTTAGCCCACGTCAATATGAATGAATCCGTGTAAAAACGGGGCAACTAAGTCATGTAATTTGCTCTGTGAAGTAGCCATTCCGTTATTTCGACGACGCACCGCCATTTCGAATGACGCATTTCACTGAGATACCATGGTGCATGCTGGAGGTGAGAGGGGGTGGGGGGGTCTCTTACATTAACATCTCTATCATCGATGCGACGACTGCGGTAAGCTGTGTCGGTCTGAGATAGGCTTATCCTGTCCTAAGCGCAAATGCCGCGAAGCACATTTTATTACTTGACCAAAACAACATTGCAAACACTGCTATTTTTGGGGATGTCACATAATTTTGAGGAACTCCTTTTGAAAACCTCTTGGTATACGTATTAGAATCGCTGTGCCAAGGTGAATGTAGTTTCTGTATGGTAACGAAAGGGGCACCTAGTGGTACAAGGCACATCAGGAACATATTCTACCTTGACCAATCCCAATGATGAGAACATTAAGCAAAATGAATTCTTAAAAATGGTGACAATTATATATAAATATGGATTGAGAATTTAACAATACATAGTTTTAATTTTTTATGAGAAATTAATTGCTTAATATGTGGACATTTCCAGGTGGAATTCGCTGACTTTCCGAAGAGCATGCTGTGCGGGGAAGTCCGACAAGTTCTTGTGATCTTGAGGAACTCCGGACACCATCCGCTACACACGCTCAAGGTCGCGTGCACGTGTCCGGAATTCTTCACATTCGGCAAGCAGGATTCCGCATCTGCCCAGCGAGGCAAAGACTCTAACCACATCCAGGATACATCGAGCGTATATCGGACTTTAGACACTGTTTCGGATTCCACCGTTCTGGAGTATCCAGTCGCGCATGAGGACGTGAAATTCATTCTGGATATAACGCTCCCCGGCGGGAAGTTAGATCCCGGACAGACCATCCGGATTCCTATGTGGACACGTGGCTTTCGGACGCCCGGAACCCGGACGCTTCACTTCCTGTTCTGGTACCTCTCCACGAGAGAGAATCCCAAGCTGAGGTGAGACTCGGTTAAAGGATAAATTGGTTGCGGAGGTCTGTATCTGGATTTGCTTTCCGTAACTTCTAAATTAACTGCCCTGAGTCACAGTTTTATGGTCAAGCAAATCAAAAGATATATGTTTACTGCTCAACCAACGGCCAAAAATATATCTGAGTGATCATAAACCAATGATATTATCATAAACCATAAACCAATATTATTATCATAAACCAATATTATTATCATAAACCATAAATCAATAGTATTATCATAAACCATAAACCAATATTATTATCATAAACCATAAACCAATATTATTATCATAAACCAATATTATTATCATAAACCATAAATCAATAGTATTATCATAAACCATAAACCAATATTATTATCATAAACCAATCTTATTATCATAAACCAATCTTATTATCATAAACCATAAATCAATAGTATTATCATAAACCATAAACCAATGATATTATCATAAGCCATAAACGAATGATATTGGTTAGAAAGTCCGCCGGAGATTTCTCTATATACTTTCATAGTATTTAACTTTGTCAAGTATTTCGAAGAACTGAACATGATTCGTTCAGACTATAAATCGAGAACCTAATGAACACAGCTGGCAAAAGGTTGTGTGTGCTGCAACGAACACGTTTCTTAGCTTTACCATTGACAGCACTGACTGGGTTAATAATCAATACATTGACCCGATATCAATATCAAACTCCAATTCAATTCCCTTTAAGTGCCTTTACGAATATATTTATTTACTTATTTGTTTATATTTACTGCACAACTC
Source organism: Arenicola marina (assembly GCA_964019135.1). Classification (NCBI taxonomy): domain Eukaryota; kingdom Metazoa; phylum Annelida; class Polychaeta; family Arenicolidae; genus Arenicola; species Arenicola marina. The sequence goes on from OZ025257.1 coordinate 24,692,497, forward strand.
GACGTACCAATTTTGGAATTGTGTTTCACGCTTAATCTTGTTTGGCTCGAACGTTAATATATATTCTTATTTTATTGTTATAACTTAAACAATATTTGTTGCAACATTTTGCTATTCACAAAGAATTCACAAAGAATTGACAACTTCTCAAAGAATTGACAAATTCACAAACAAAAACACAAAAAATTCACACAAAAATCACAAACAAATCACAGAAAATTCACAAATTACCAAAGCGAAGCTTGATTGATTGCCGATTGTATACAAACAAAGCTTACCCCGAGCGTTCGGTATTCTCTCGAGATGTGATCCTGTTGTTGTCCCTGTTTCCGGTCAGACATCGCGTGGTCCAGCGAGCGGCCACGATCACCGTGCACCAGTCACTCGGCCTCCGCGCATGCGCAAAGCGCGGTGACGGCATGAAGAAGCTGCCGTCGGCCAGTGACGACGACCGACTCAAGAAGCTGCTGGTGTCACTGGAGGTGGAGAACATGAACAATGTAAGGATGACTTGTCACACACACAGCCCCTCCTCTACCCCCCTCCCCCCTTCCCAGCCACTGATGGAAAAAGTAAAATGTGACAAATAATTACCGCTCCTCTGTCCCCCCCACCCCACCCCCTTTCTCAGCCACCACTGGAGGACATTCAAATGAGAAAAATAAAAGAACGAGATTCTAATTTTCTAAATAACTAAAGATATAAGCCCATGTGTAGCCTCAGCATATGAACCACGCCTTTAGATATTTCGATTTCAATTAATAATTGACAAAACTAATTTGGGGTGGGGGGGGGGGTATTAGAGGATCTTAAAGAAGCTGGCTGATATCGGTTAAAACTTAATAAGCATGTAGTGACCATGCGTAATTCTGAGTAGAAGGGTTATGGGTTTTATACGTAGTGGTGTCCACTCAAGACTCTACGTTCAACTTACTTCTGAATATAGTATAATTTTTTGCTTTACATTTTTGTCTGTACATTTTTTTCTTCGCATCAGATCCAAGATTCGACGATAGCGGAGTTTAATATCCTGCAAGTGTCGTGTGTCAGCTGTCGGTGGCGCCTACGTCACCTAACCACAGACAAACAGTCAGGTGAGTTCCGCCGTGTCAGCGTCTATGTCACCTAACCACAGACAAACATTCAGGTGAGTCCCGCCGTGTCAGCGTCTATGTCACCTAACCACAGACAAAAATTCAGGTGAGTCCCGCCGTGTCAGCGTCTATGTCACCTAACCACAGACAAACATTCAGGTGAGTCCCGCCGTGTCAGCGTCTATGTCACCTAACCACAGACAAACATTCAGGTGAGTCCCGCCGTGTCAGCGTCTATGTCACCTAACCACAGACAAACAGTCAGGTGAGTCCCGCCGTGTCAGCGTCTATGTCACCTAACCACAGACAAACAGTCAGGTGAGTCCCGCCGTGTCAGCGTCTATGTCACCTAACCACAGACAAACATTCAGGTGAGTCCCGCCGTGTCAGCGTCTATGTCACCTAACCACAGACAAACATTCAGGTGAGTCCCGCCGTGTCAGCGTCTATGTCACCTAACCACAGACAAACATTCAGGTGAGTCCCGCCGTGTCAGCGTCTATGTCACCTAACCACAGACAAACATTCAGGTGAGTCCCGCCGTGTCAGCGTCTATGTCACCTAACCACAGACAAACATTCAGGTGAGTCCCGCCGTGTCAGCGTCTATGTCACCTAACCACAGACAAACATTCGGGTGAGTCCCGCCGTGTCAGCGTCTATGTCACCTAACCACAGACAAACATTCAGGTGAGTCATGGGTGTCAGCTGTCGGTGGCGTCTACGTCACCTAACCACAGACAAGCATTCAGGTCAGTCTGTCGTGTGTCCCTGGCGGTAGATGTAGTTTTTAAACCCTCTTATGAAAAGCCCAAATTCGCTTTGACTCAATATTTTAATATAGAAAATGATAAAACTTCTTTCATTTCTGGCGCTTAGGAACGAAGCTTCGTAGGTGAGTTTTAGTCATAAAAATACGAAGGAGGTGCCGAAGGAATAAATTCATCCACACCAACTTGCGTTATCCTGTCCTCCTATCACCCAAAGGAAGCCACGGCCAGAAGGTGCATTTCATTGTTGCTCCGTTAGCGATAATTATATTATATTAATTATAGTTTATTTATCTTTGTATTTTTTATTTATTGGTAAACGATCATTATACACTGCACAAATCGCCCTATTCAGTCACAGACAGCGTTTAATGCCATAATAATTCGCATGTTATAGTCTATTTATGCCGAGGAATTTTGTTCCAGATATCAAAATAGGCAGTCGGGAGACGATGTTGATGTGTTTCCGGGGGGAGCGGTGCCGACACGACCCGGGTCAGTATATAGGACGAATTAGATCCTTTTCTGGCTTATATTTTATATTATAATTGTTCCTATATTCTCCTCTCATGTGGCGGCAGAATGCTCATACATGTCCCGATATTTAGCTCTTATACATGCATTTATTCCTATACCTTGATGGCTTGGCTGTGGCAGGGCTGATAATGTGATGATGATAGCAAATACATGTAGCTGTTTTCTTCACGTAGTTTTCTTCATTGACGGTGTCCACGAATCTTTATATTGACTATACTACATTTCGTTTCATTTCTCCCTGTATTGACCCTCCCTAGATGAGTTAGTAAGCAGGCAGGTAGGCTTGAGCCGCAGATCAACAGGTCGTGGGTTCGAATCATGGCACCTGCATCTGGGGGCGCGTTTCGTCAAACCCGCCATGTTATTGTCCCTAAAGGTTTTTAGACCAATTTAGCCTTCATGTGTACAACAACGACACGAAACACCCAACATTTCATTTCATTTCCATATTAACCCTTTGCAGCCTGTGACGCCCCGCGGCCAGTCTTCAGTAACGCCGCCTTCGACCAGACGGCGCTAGACAGCGCGGCCACGCCCTGCCGCGACTTCTACTTCCGGTCCGTCGAGGAGCTGAGCTTCGCGGAGCTGGACGTGGAAACAGCCAAGAGCAGCCAGCATGACGTCATCGTCGAACCCAAGGTGCCGCCCTTCTCCAAGCTGAAGAGGGCGCTGCGGGCAGATCTCACGCTGATCGTCCTGTGGAAGGTGAGTTCAGGTTGTCCAGTAATAAACGCGGAATAAAATAAATGAATGAGAAAAGAATGAGTCGCCAGTTCAAGTATCAAGTACATTATATCGGTTTCACCCCGTGGCCTAATTGCCAAATATCCATGGTTGTGCAGGATACAGGTGCCATGTCTCTTTAGAAAAGAGTAGGGGGTTACTCCCGGAGACGAAGCTCCTCTCTACACTGACCCTCCATTCTCATTTCATTGTCAATACTACACCGTGCCGTTGATCTTAGAGAACATCACACATCTTAGTGGTAGTGGTGTTGTTATACAGGTGTTGAGGTTGGTGTATTAAATGGTTTCAGGCCTTCTTAGTGGATGAATCTGGAAACAGCCACTTCATCATGGGTCAAAATGACGTCACTCTTGTCGATCTCAACACCACAGTGGCTGCTCCCCCCGTTACCAAGGTAACGGAATCAACATGTTACAACAATTCCAAACTTGATGAAAATTTAATTATATTATATAATTATTTTAAATATAAAATTTGGTTATATTTTTTTCAATATAAAATGTTATTATATTATATTTCTTTTTTAAATATACAATTTTATTATATTAGATTATTTTTAATATAATTATAATGTCATAATAAAAGCTTCTTGCGAAGATGATAAAGTTACCTTCTGTACGCAAGGCATCCAAAGTATCACTTGTTTTGAAATGAGATTAATATATGGATCTAAAATCTGAATGGCCGCCTTCGAGGAGCTAGTATTTAACCTCGCTGGACATGACCTTTGCCCCCCCCCCCCCCCCCCACCCTCCCCTCAGCTGCCCTTGGACCAGCCTCCAGTGCGCATCATCCGGGAACCTGAGGAAGCGGAGGATCCTTCTCCCCCGAAAGAGGTCGCCTGTCAGCTTGTCAAGTTCGGCCTGAAGCACCCGAAACACGTGGTTCACGACTTCACGACTCGGACGTAAGCATGGGCGATAATGGACGAGTGATGGCCGGGGTGGGCGGGGGGCGGTCTTAGCGGACGGGGCCGAGAGTCTGGTGGTGGCGGGGGGTGGGGGGGGGGGAGTGAGAGCGTTGGAGCGGCCAACCTATAGTTGCATCAAGAATGGTGCATTGTGATATGGTCGAAAGAAAAATTAATAGACGATTATTTAGACCTAAGTTGAAAAAGTGCGTCAGTGGGAATTTATTACTATTACTCTTTCGTATGTGGCGTGATAGACGCAATATTTTCTTGATGGTGATCTCTATTATCCACAGGATCATCATCGTGTATATGTCATTTTGACAGTCGCTTCACTTAGCGTCGCTTGAGGTAATTATCAGTGCGAACAGGTATTCATGACTAATAGATCAGGGTTTACATGTAATTTTCCAGTTAGATGATGTAGTTTGGGGCCTGGTTGGTATCATGTACACATAAGATGTATCATGTATCATGTTACATGGCATATTGAGGATGTTATGTTATTGTTCCCTTAGGCTCTGCATGGTGCCAATCCAGATATCCGTCTACAACTGTAGCCAGACAACGTTAGATGTCGTCATCGAAACGGAAAAGGAGGCAGACAGGTTAGTGCTACAGTGAGGAATTTAAATGTTTAGCCTGTGTGGAGAAATATCTTATTTGGTTGGCTTACTTTATGAAATAATTGGAAATATTTTTTTGCAAAAGTGGAAATAAAATGTTAATGTCGGATCTTTCCAAGGAGTAAATCTCGTTATGGTTTGTTCAAGTCACTAGTGTACTGTGGTTCAAATGTGTAAAGGGTCTGTATGGTTTTGCTCCTTGGTGAACTTTGCACCTTTTTGTTTTCAGGCACCAGGTGGCGCCACCGGAGGTGGAGAGTGTCGAGGACTCCATGCAGCAATCCAGCGAAGTCATCATCACCACCCAGCCCCTGAACCCACTCATCCCCAACCCCCAGCCCCAAGGCCAACCCCAGTCCCTGTCCCAGTCCCAGCCCCTGTCCCAGGGTCAGTCGGCCATGCAACCGGCCGTCCCCCAACCCGTACCGCCGCCCCAGGCCCCGGCGCCCGCCCCGCCCGCCCCCCCGTCAACCTACCCGACCCAGCTCTACAACGACGTGCCCTCGGCCTCTTTCCGCTGGGTGGGGCCCGGCAGCACGCGGCTGACCCTGGGCCCCGACGCCGCCCGGGCCCTCCCCCTCACCGCCTGCTTCTCCAAGGTCGGCGTTTACGAGGTGAGCCGCCTGACCGTGAGGGCAGCGCCCTCTGGCGCAGACACCGCGGGACTGATGCTCACGGCGCAGAAGATGGCGTCGCCGTGTCTCATCATCATAGCAACCAGCGAGGAGACGCGCTCCTAGCGTTGGTTGTTCATTTCACCAGTTCGCGCAGGCGATAAACAAATGGTAATTGTCATGGTTTCGAAAAGAGCTCATGTTTAATACATGTTGTTGCGTCTCTTTAACCATAGAGGTGACGTCACTCTATTGTTTGTGCGCAGGATTATTGCCACCGCCAATGTGAGTTGTTTTGGAGCACTGGATGTCGCTGCTCTTGTTTAAAGAAGATAAATAACGGACCCAGTGGATTCGCTCAACCACTGCACTCGCCTCCATAGGTAATATTGTACGAACCCACTACGGGCCGCTGTTTGCCCGCTACTTTATATCAGTTTGCACCAGTGTTTTGTATGTTCTTTAGTCTTACGAAGATCTGAGAAGATAAATCTGGTCATGACATGATGGATATGGCTAATGTATAAAACTTACATTTCTATCGCCTTCTCTACATCGCCGATGGTGGAAATAGTAGGAGTGTAATGAGGTAGCATTGATCAGTTGGCACGCCGTAAGCACTCATCATATAGGACAAATATTACTGAAATCATTTAAGTACTATATTTATTGTATAATACCTGTTGTTGTCATGTGATGTCGACACCTGCAGTGATGAGTACTTTATGAGCGGTTCTCGTGTTAGTCACTTGACCACAGACGTAATATGGAAAATTCTTCGGGTTTGCGTTATTCCCCTTAGTGTGTGTGTGGAGGGGGGCGGGGGAGGGATGAGGCGCTGGCACACTTTACCCCTGCGGTTTCCAATGCTGGAATTCGATAGCATGTCGCATGCATAATCTGCTGATGTTAATTCAGGTACCATCATTATGTGATCATAACCAAACTCCATTCTCCGTACGACCTTGACCTTTTTGACACGTGGCGCCATCTGTAGTGACGTCATCCCCAGCTCTCGCGTCACGAGACTGACAATCATAAACTTCATCAATTGTGACGGAATGATAGATACACTTAGATAGATATACAAGAGAGATACAATGTTTACTTCCGTTAGCCGTCCTGGCAATGTGTCCGATGGCAAGTTCTAAAGATACGCTGTATTTTTACGATGTTAACCAAGAAAAATGTCGTCTGCTGCAATGTATAGTCGCAACGCTGCATTACGTCACCAGTTCGTGTTTACTCTCCGCGCTTTGCTGCTTGTTATGGTGCTTAAAAGGAGTCCCTGGCGCGACAAAATCTGTGACTGAAAAAGGGGTTCCAAAGTCAGTATATCGCGGGGCCGCTCCGTCCTCCCCCCCCCCCCCATCTCCCCTCTCCCTTCCCCCTCGCAATAATGTCCTGGCTGACAGCCCCCGAGGTGGCGCGTCTGTCTATTTATTAACTCGTCACGTGTTGTCTTTCAAGCGGGCGCTGTGCTTTTGACGGGAAGGCTAGCCACGTGTTTGTATATACAATCAGTGTATATATGCTATTAGTCTGTACATGAAGTAGGTTTAAAGCCGTTAATTTAGTCTAATAAGCTTGCATACACTGCACGTGTACTGAGCGCAAAACTCTTCATGTAACACGTTTGAAGGTAGATATATTACGTAGGGGTTATTTACTTAGTGTTACTTAGTACACTTCTCCTGGACTGTAAACAAATTCTCGCCTTAGTATTTTACCTCTCACAGTAGCATGATGCCGTACTCTGAAGCCACTGGTCAACAGTCCTAATAACATTTAGCAGGGAAATGTTCATTCTTAGTAACGGTAAATAATTAGTTTCTCTTAATAACACTGGTAATTCCTTAGACATTAGAAAGCGACTGAGCTTGCGAGTAGCACGTAGAAGATATATAAGGGTTTTATCTTTGATTGCTGAACGCAATTTTGAAACAGTTTGAATTTTTGCTCTACGAGAAGGTCAAAGACCTATAAGACCTATAATATAAGGTGTTTAATATGTAATTGATCACTCTTAACCTAGTACAATACGATGTTTAGGAGTTGATTAATTAGAATACCAGACGCCCGTGTAAAGCGATCAGTCCCTGACGACAACGGTGGCAGGTTTTTTGTTCGACCCATCCACTAAGACAACGACGCCTCTTGCCTTTGGTTAACTAACATTGCCCTTAGTCAAAGCAGTTGTGAAATTGTTGCGATCTGCGTGTTTATTTTGTTAGTAATCCACTTAAAAATCGTTATGTGGTTAGGTCCTGACGTAATATGCGCTTCGATTTAGGTTGTGACCTGTCTTTCTGTGTTATCTTGAATTGGGAGAACCATTTTGCAGACTATGTTGGTTCAATGAATTACATGCGTTCATGGAAATCATTAAATATGATTTTTGCGCAAATGTGTTGTGATTGGAGACCACAGGATGAAGTAAGGTTTCATCTAACTGAGTGTTTACCTTTTGTGCCACGTCCCTTTTTCCAAATGCACGTCAGCGATATGTTCCCGCTTCTGATGCCAGAAGTTTTATCGATGTAAACATTTCCATTCCACGGTCTCTGAGGTATTATAATTATAGTCAATTCTCCTTGTATATAATGTAAATTAATTGTCTATATATAGTCAAGGCTGCAGCTTGTAAGAGTCTATCGGCAAAACCGAAGGTGTGACTGCCCAGCCTATGGCGTAGCTAGGTACCTCGCCAGGCAGCCTATAGCTAATAATTTGTATATACCCAATATTATCTATATATAGATAAGCGATCACGTGTTTTGTAAATACATGTCGATCTATGCCAATTTGGTGCAGTTTATTGCAACCTCTGATGAGAACAGCACCGCGACTGGGGCTTGGATGTACGTGCCGTGTGTGCCAGATCAAATCGTCTGAAAATTGCTATAAGGAATAAAAGGTTATGAAACGGTGACCGGTATGTGTTATGGTGTGTTTTTGACAACGATTTATGCATAGCCCGCACCCTTATTAAACCGGGTAAATTAGGCCGTGTTAAAGTGTGAACACCTCCATATGGCATGCATCATTATCTTTGGTGCAGGATCTTTGATTAATATAAATAAAGTACTCTCAGCAAGATATGTGAGGATCTTTGATCATATGAAGGATAGTGTCTATTCACTATCCTTGATAATATCATTGAGGGAAATATTATATTTGCGTCGTAGATGTTTTTCGCACCGGTTCAGCAGTGTTGTAAGGAACCTAATTTGTTTGGCATTTACAAATGTGACGTCATAGAGGATGACGTCTGGATAAAATGCGTTGCTACGCGACCTTTATTTGTGCGTTAGCGAATTGGAGTTGTTTTCCAGTGGTCAAGGCAAAAGAAACGCGAATCAACTGCTGATATATTTGTAACAACCGGTGGGATCATGTCAGCGCTTTGCTGATTTCAACTTTTCATTATCTTGAAATAGAAAACATCCACGCCACACCATGGAGAAATCGGATGCAAGTGAAGGAATGATGTCAACATTAATGACGGCGGAATTAGGCAATTCTACCATGCCTCAGCAGAGTTCTGTTAGACCGGCGTCAATTAAACTACAAGGGACTGTTCACGAAATGTGGAGCCGCGACATCGAAAGCCTAAGAGCCGAAAACGAACGACTTACTGCTGAAAATCGCTTGATCAGGGAGCAACTTTACTTGGCCAGGGATAATGCAAGCATCAAAGTAGCTTCTGTTATTTCCACCATACTATCCTGGTTTGATGATGAAACAAGTAAGGAAAATTCAGCTGTTGTACATTATGTGTCACATAAATATATTTTCCCTTAGCCGATATTAACAGCTTATTTTGTCAGTATTCTATAATCTTTTATTTTGCGATCTAATAAGTAACAATGGTAACATTAAATATTATAGCAAATACAACTCCACTACTCTACAACTAATTAATAATAGGTTATTATGAATTCTGTTTAAAAGTGATAAGCTTATGGTGTAAATAAATTTACTTGATCATGTTTCTTTATTTTAACAATAAGTTAACTACAGAAAGGTTGCAGTCTTTGAGTAATGCACTTATGATCATATGCATACAACTGCATGATGTTTTGAAGTTACGCTTCTTGTAAGCACCGGAAACTAAGCAAAATGTATCACCTCATAATGAATGTACATTAAGGTATATAATACGGATTTTTACTTATTTTGCTAGGTATCCTGCGGCAACGACAGCCTCGAGAGGGGAGGAATGAGGACGAATCTGGTCCACGCCGGAGAAAACGGATAGCAAGCAGCACTCCCAAACCACCCTCTGCGACGGAGAAAACCCCAGCGAAAACGGATAAAAACCCGACCGAATCTATAATGAACCAGACTTACCTGTCGTCATATTCCCCACCATCTGCGTCATATCCGGTGGCGTCGCCCGCGTCGCCGGCGTCATGGTCTTTGGATCAAGCGGTTCCGGATGTCTCGGCGTTGGATCCGGATAAGACGGATAACAGGGCGCGGAGACATCCCGACGGCGCCACCAGTGCAGGATTTGAGCTGCATCCAGGACGGTCACAGACACCAACGGAGCGGCAACGGGACTCCGGACAAACGAGCTCCGGCTTCGACTCGCCACAGGTGGTGCCTTATCCGATATCGACGGCTACCAGAGAGCGCTACGCCGTCATGGACAGAAACGAGGCTGAGGCGGATAGAGGAACATCTCCCGAGACGGTGAGGCCATACACGGAGGAGCGGGGATGGGGTCGGGGTTAAATCCATTCACCGCGATTGTCTGTTGGCAGGAAATTTGGGGGATCGATCGTTATTGGCCGCATTATCCGAATTCATAGAGATAGAATATACCTCTCCCTAATATTTTTAGGGATCTATATTTATTTCGTCAAGAGTTAACATGCAGGTCATTTCTCCAACAGATGTTGAAAATCATAATGTAGACGATTGCTGTGTGGGCAGCTTTAAGATTAGTAACATGTTGTTTACATAGAGAACGATGATTCCTTCACCCTCCTAGGCAAATCAAAACTTCATTGTACACCCTGTTAAAAGGCCGCTGCTGTCACCCAGGAACCAATTTCAGGATTGTTAACTTGTCAAATCAAGTGCAATTTCAATCCAAATAATTGTTTCCAGGAAACAGAAGCTTAACATTAGATTGCATATGTTCAGCTGATGTCATGTGTTTTTAGCAAGCTGGGCTCTGGCTATTGCATCAATGCCATGATTAACCTATTTCCTACCCGTTTGCCTCGTTAGACGTTTGAAGTACATATTTAGCTGTTTGTAAAACATGGATCAAACTGTAGGCGCGCGCCGGGGAAGTGGAAGCAGGACGCAGGATCACCGGCCCACTTGATCTGCCGAAAGTCAGCAATGGAGCCAAGAGCAGCTCTGATAGCAGTCTTATGTTGGAATTGTCCGACTCAGACATAGATGAGCAGCAAAAGGGACTACTGCATTCCCTTGAACCCAAAGCGGATGACGTCATACCGACAGAGCATGACGTCATGCACCCCCATGGCTACGTTTGGGAACCGAAACGGAAGGATAACACTAATTTGCAGCGGAAACCCATTGCATCTTCCACGCCGGAGAAATCAAGTAAGGGTGGTCATAGAAATTGTATACGGTCGTATTTAAATGCATATAATTATGTAATTAATAAAATAAGACAGACCATTAATGGCATTGAATAGTGTACATGCGTACTTGAATCGGAATAAACGTCGTTTATCGTCAAATGCAATTGCACCCAAGTACAAAAATAATTGTGGGTGAAATTGCCATGGTTACGAGGTGTGATTTCCCTGCCAGAGCCCCCACGATCGAGGAGGAATCAGGACAAAGGCGCTGCCGAGGATATAAAGGTTACTTCCGGCCGTCCGCCATCACCAACCAAAAACACTCGCCCCGGTGGGTACTCGTCTTCTGCGTCTATTATTATTATTATTATTATTATTATTATTATTTTATTTTTATTATTATTATTTTATTTCTCTTATCATTATGTTATTATTACTATATTATTATTATATTTTTAGTATTATGATTTTATTTTTAGTATTATTACTTTATTATTATTATTATTAATATTTATTATTATTAGTAGCTTTATTATTATTTTAAAATTATCATTTCAATGTAAATTTGATATTGAAAACTTCGTTAACAGAAATAATTAATATGAAAGCAATGCCAGTTTGTTGTCGGAATAAATCCGGAGAAACTTTTGTCTCATGTATCATGGACAAGTTTGTCCCCGGGAATATGGAAGACTTGTATGAACTATAAAAACAAACCTGCGATACAGCTATATTTTCTCGTTCCAGTTAGTTACGACTATATTATTTGAAGCCTATAATCAGTAGCCTATACAGATGCCACGTTACTTGGTTCCGTCATAAGGTTGTCTTGGATGAATATCTATATATATGTATGGATGCTATATTTATATGATGTTTAGTGGATATCTAGATTATGTTGTTTTAATATTAATATTAATGTAATGTAAAACTATAATAAAATATGTTAAAAATGATTTCTCGATTGTACGGTTACCCCAGAGCGCGTGCTCTTCCCTGGGGGTTCACCTGATGCCAGCAGACGTCAGGAATATGGAACAATTCCTGCGGGACTACCGTCAGGAACGGGCAAGACGGCGACATCAAATAAACGCAAAGGTGGAGTGTCAATATCGCCTAATTAAAGCCATGTTCCAAGCGGCCTTGCGATACGAATTAGAAAATGGTTTTATCTTTTGAGCTTGTACGTATTCAGAACGGGGTGTTACTTTTTTTTTCAGTTATCTTGCTTTATGGTTGCAGATATCAGGGTTTCTTTCCAAGGCAATGATTCACGCGATGCACAATCAGATGGTTCACAGTATCGTCAAAATCGTGAGGTAGATCCTCAGGTCGATTCGGACCGCATAGCCAAAGAGCGAGATGGTCGATTCGTACCTAACCAGCAACGGGATGGCGGCATGGATGGTCGACCCGTACCCAACCAGCGACAGGATGGCGGCATGGATGGTCGACCCGTACCCAACCAGCGACAGGATGGCGGCATGGATGATCGATTCGCACGCAGCGAGTTGCGGGATGATAGCATGGATGGTCGACCCGTACCCAATAACAAGCGGGATAGTAGCATCGATGGGCGACTCGTACCCAACGAGTTGCGGGATGGCAGCACGGATGGTCGACCCGTACCCAATAACAAGCGGGATAGTAGCATCGATGGGCGACTCGTACCCAGCGAGTTGCGGGATGGCAGCATGGCTGGTCGTCCCGCACCGAACCAGTTGCGCGATGCTGACAGGAATACCCGACTCGTACCCAACCGGCGACGCGATGGCAGCACGAACGGTCGTTTCGTACCAACTCAACTGCGGGAGAGTAGTATCGATGGTCGATTCGAAACCGGCGAATTGCCGGATGGTGGCGTTGATTACCCGAGGACGAGTAGTCCCGTGACCGAACGACGGAGGGCTGGCTCCCCAGGCAACAGATCCTCAGGCAACAGATCACCAGGTAACAGATCCTCAGGCAACAGATCACCAGGTAACAGATCCCCAGATCCCCAGGTAACAGGTCCCCAGGCAACAGATCCTCAGGCAATAGATCACCAGTTAACAGATCCCCAGTCAACAGATCACCATGTAACTGATCCCCAGCTAACAGTTCCCCAGGGAACAAATCCCCAGGGAACAAATCCCCAGGGAACAAATCCCCAGGGAACAAATCCCCAGGCAACATATCCTCAGGCAACAGATCCCCAGGTAACAGATCTCCAGACAACAGATCACCAGGTAACAGATCCCCAGCTAACAGATCCCTAGCTAACAGTTCCCCAGCTAACAGTTCCCCAGGGAACAAATCACCAGGCAACATATCCCCAGGTAACAGATCCTCAGACAACTGATCCCCAGGCAGCAGATCCCCAGGCAATATATCCCCAGGCAACAGATCCCCAGGCAACAGATCCCCAGGCAACAGATCCCCAGGCAACAGATCCCCAGGTAACAGATCCTCAGGTAACAGATCCCCAGGTAACAGATCCCCAGGCAACAGATCCCCAAACAAGAGATGCCCAGGTTTGACCCTCAATATAATAATGAAATATGCACGAATATTTCACCATGCTGGGACGCAATAATCACCGAGATTTCAGTCATGATGAAAACATTGACTTATAATTAATATGTTACCTGAAGGTGTATGCACCAAAAAATACTGAATTACGCTCAAAGAAATTCCTCCTGTTTTTGGTCGCAGATCGTTTGATGCTGAGCACCAAGCACCAGACTGACGGTCCGGCACTGACCTTGACCTCTGACAGCCGCCTCCAGACTGCAGCGCTTGCCATGATCCGGGGAACTCCACGCCTCATTGGGGAGGTTGCCTTCCAGCTCGACAGAAGGCTCCTGCACTTCATCTTCAGCGGGTTCAAGGGCGCCGGCGGCAAGAAACGCTTCTACGGCTACATCATCCAAAACATAAACGAAAAGATTGAAAACGAGGCTGTTGACCCGATCACCAGGGTCCCGGATGAGGCTCGTAGACAATTACTGGAGTACCGGTTCAAGTACATTCTACACGCGCTGGAACCACTAGGATATGATATAGATATTCATCCTGGGTTCTCGGCCTATGTGGTAAGTCGCTCCTATTTATATAATAATATATACATCTATTTTGGGATAGAGTCAGGCTTCTATAAACCAAATGTCTTTGGGTCGTATCCATATAGTCGTTTACATAGTTTTTCACTTTATTAATGGGACCTGGAAATGGCCGATACTGGTAAGGTTTCGGTTTTCTCAGGTCACGGTTTACGAGAGACCGGTTCTACTGTATTTACTTTGCGGCTTTCGGCATCTAGGGCCACTTAGATGGTGTTTATATATTTCTTTAAAAACGCTCGCTCTGGAACATGAAACTAAAGCGTTTGGAATTTAACAAGAGCGATAATTTGAAGAGGATGTATGAAGAAGTGAAATTCATAAAGTCGTCAAGACCGGGAATCGAACCCATGACGTCATACAGATTACAAGACATGCGGATGTGCCATGGGCGGTGGGGGTGGGTCGTTTTCCTTTATTACTAAAGAAGAGATGACTGCTCAAACAACACACTTTCACCAATATTACCAGAACTATACCAAATCTATACCCCTGCGATGTCAACAATGGTTCTTGCTTTTTGGTTCTTAACAGGTCAACAAGTATGGCCTATTGTCGATGCCGGCCGACCGGTCGCCCCTGGCAACCATCGGCCACAAACACAGAGATATCGTCAGAGAAATGGTTATACAGCTCTGTCCAGACGCCGAGTTCCCCCACGTCCTTGTACTCCTAGACTGTCTGGCGCTACTCGCTAAGGATGACGGGAAACCGCTGTTTCTATGGTGATATGGCATGAATGTAGATTTTGGCGCGAAGATTCATGGGCGCATTTTCATTCGATTTGTGCGTGTAAAATGTGCATAGATACTATCATGGGCACGACTGTTCAAGTAATAGTTTCATCCATATTATAATCTAAAATTAGCATTAATCAAAGCTTACTTCGACCGTGGGCTGGCACATTGGAGTTACCGGCGTCAATCTGGTTTTATATAGTGTGTCTGGTTTTCAAAAGAAATTGCAATTTACATATGTTATTTGGGACACGCTTGATAATTTTTGTGAAATTATTACTCATTTGACAACAAAAACAAATATATTTGAGCTACCAATATGAAGTAGTATTACTTTTCTGCTTAGTGCTTATATGGAGAAATTCTTTCTCCATACTTACCAGTCGAAGTTCCATCAAAGATGTCATCGGGTTAATTTTTCGCAACAGAATCTGTACGATCATGATAAATAAAAAGCAGACAGACAAATTTCTCTGGCACATCCGTTGTCTTGTATCATTACGCATCGGTGAACCGTGAATCGGTGAATCGGTGAATCGGTGAATCGGTGAACCGTGAATCGGTGAATCGGTGACACTTGTTTCGCACGAATTTGGTGCGCACATCCAACCGGCATGCCAAGAATATCCCGCTCAATGCCACACGAGTCATTCGGGAGAAGAGGGCGGCTGATTGAAAGGTGAGGAGAGTAGGTTGGTTCCAGTGCCCCAACTTGCACCGAATGTCAACGGTGTGCGCATTATATTGGAATCGGCATATCCCTATCGGCACACCCGAAATTGCTTTGTCACGTGTTGCGGGTACCGGGCGGGATACCGATCTTGGCCCAAAGAAATGGGTTTTGAAAAGTAGCATTTCTCCCTGTATATAAAACCAACTTTTAAGACCTGTTCCTTTGGTGAAAAATATTTAGTGCGTGCAAGAAGTGCGTTTAGTGGCAACAAAACGCTATTGTACGCAATTTGTGTCCTAATTATTTCGGCTGCAGCAGTGAGACTGGCAAGAGCGGTACAGTTTGGTGCGTTGTGTGATCTGCGTGTATTCACAAACGTGTTAAATATACTCTTCACAATTTTTTTGGAAAGTAACATTTATCATTAATTATGGCTATCACGCTGGAAACCCGTTTTCTTTTCAGAGAGAGAGCAACCCGGTTCTTGTCGTTTCGCGGCAATTTTTTTTAAACATTATGATACAAATTGCGACATGCTTAAAATTCTAATGTTTCGGCCTGGCCGGTGGTGAGTCATCAGTTATAACGTTATGATTATGACAACGGTGTGACTATATATGTAGACTAATCCGTGCTTCACAATGGCAGGTAAACGGCCCATTGTCCGTTTCAAGTTAGCTTGACTATACAACAGAAGGTATATTTCACACAGTCTGAAGGAGCCAGTCACAATTTAGAATTCTCTTTATGAGCGAAGCCCATGAGGACATCTGGTTTGAAGTTAGGGTCGGTGATGGCGGGTCTGTTGAGGGTGAAGGGGGCGATGGGGTAGGAGGTTCGCCCGTCTACAGCCAGGTCGCTCATGATGCGTCCAAAGAGACTGGCAAACCTGGAAGAGAGAGAAGCAATTGACATTAATCTTCAGGCAAACCTGACAGAGACAGCAGCAATGAACGTTATTCTTCATCCTGCACATATAGCCATTGGCACCGATGGGATTCGAGCCTCGCACCGGCCGTTTGGCTTGGCCTAGCAGGGCACAGTTGACAATAGGTGAACGCGCTACCATAGGCCTACTTCGCACTGGGTGGCCCCTTAAACAGGAAATGGGCGAATGAATACGATATTGTATCTCGACGACAGCGACTGCGTAAAAGCCTCATATTATATGTAATAACCAAATGTAAACAATAATTATAAATATGCTCAACCCGAAACCTTCTGTAATTATCATATTATCCGCCAGCGGGTCGGGAGGGGTGGGGGGTGTCAATGGGTGATACCCCATACCCCAGATATCACAGGGTAGGGGGGACGCAATTGTGATACCCCTACAGATATAGACCCACGGATCATTATCACCAAAGATAATCGAGGGAATCCCGAGTTTTAGGCCCCTCATCTCCTCCCTCCCCTCTTCCCCTCCTCCTACAAGCCCCCCGCCCCCCTAATGAAATGTATAGGATTTTTGTTCTTATGCGATATGTATCAATGGCCTGGATTGGATGAAGCCTTGTGACGTCACTTACTTGTAGGCGTGTCCGGCGCCTTGACACAGCACGACTTGCGGCTTGCCACGTGACGCCAGCGTGTCAATGACGAACGCCCGATCCAAGGTCATTGCGTACAGACATGTTTTCGTATACATCTCAGGGCCGAGAAACTGTAAAAAAAAATGATGGTTATGTCCCCACAATAAATTTTAGAAGAAAGTGCGATATTAGTCTTCTTTTTCTTTTGTATTTCCGCCGAATGAATTCAGTATTGGTGCTTTAGGCCCCAAACATGCATGCTCGTCAATGTATCTTCCTGTCAAAATATGCATTTTAAATCCTTAAAATCCTTACATGCACAAAAGTGGCCTAAAACACATAATTTCATTTCAAGGTTTAATTAAGAATCAGATTTTTTTTTGAATATTTTTTTTGCCTCTGTCTTAACAAGATTCGCAGCGGATTGAAATGGAATAACATATTAGGCGGTTTTTGCGTACACATATGAACGCTAAATTGTGCCCTTGCGGACTGAAATATCTCACCTCGGGGATGTATTTCTTGAGCCACGTGACCACTGTGTCCACCCTGGCTCTGTCCGGGATGAACGTCCGGATGTCAGCGGTCACCGCGGGTCCCCCCGCGTCAATCCCGATCTTGGATCCGGAATTACCGTGCGTGGGGAGTCCGTAGATATCCTTTTCGCCATGGTATATAAATACAGGGAAGCTGAGGAAGCGAATGGAAAGGAAGAGTCATTCATTTAGAGATATGTCAGCATTTAGAGATATGCTAAGGCGGGAGCAGGGGAGTCGATTTCCCGGTAGAGGGCGTTCCGCTCAAGCTATAATCCCCCTGCCCCACGTCAAATTTAATTATCAGAATTATCCTTCATACGCAAAAATTTAAAGGAATCTAATCGAAGATATATTCGAAGTTTAGCATCAAGCACATCACTGTTTAGCATTTACGGGGCTTTTGGTAAGGTACCGGACGAATTCATTCCATTTTGATTAATTAGAGGCCACATTCGAACTATATTTTGTATGTATGGCTTCGGGTCCGATATAGGGCAAAGGCTTAAAGCGCTTTGAACTTTGACCCAGAGTTATTTTGAGATATTTGTTTTCGCACAACTCTTCCATTGTGATCGTACGACAACGGAATGTCTATATTTTTCAAATTCTGCATCGAAAATACAAAATTGTTGTACAATTTATTTTACAATTACAATTATTTTTAGTAACTAAAAATAATAAAGTATTGCATGCCTCGCCGGTGCACAGTTAAAGCTGGTGAACTGGTCATAGTTAAGATCTTGTTCATACAAAAACACGCTTTCTCATATATTATATATAGTTTGTTACATACTTCTTATATCTATCTTGGCATTATACAGCCGCACAGCCTCAAAGTGCCGGCAAACCACAATGAAATCAAATATTAATTTCCTCTCACTTACTTAGCCTTGGAGAATTTCTTCACGTGGGGCGTGGCAAAGTAGGTTACTTGTTCTTGTGTGACCTTGAGGGGGATGTGAACGCCCACTGACCCCAGCACGTGATTGGTCCAAGCTCCTGACGTCACGATGACGCGGCGACATCTGAAGACATCATTGGTTGTGTGAACCTGTAAGAGTGATGGTCATCGTTATAGGAACTGCTACTATCATAACTACTGCTGATTCTGCGGCTACTACTTTAGTTGTTAAACATGTTGCTATTGTTATAACTACTGTAACCACTACTATACTATCACAATCGCGGATAGTAATGATGCTACTATAGTTACTTCTATTGTTCGGAAAGTACCATTACTCTTGACAGAGATAATTTTACTACAAGTAGAAGATACTAGAGTTACTATCACTTTGGCTAGCAATACTATTACTATTGCGAGATATACTATTGATATAGTAACTATTTCTAAAGATACTATTACTATTGTCATTTCTAAGATTGCCATAGCTAATATTGCCTCAACTACTATCACTATCGCTATACTATTATTGCTATTGTTACACTAATACAGCTACTATTATATTGTGGCTATAACTGCTGTTACTATTGCCACGGATGTAAGTATCGCTACCGTAACTACAATTACTACTGTGACAACTACTACATGTTGTACCATCATTACTGTAACCATTACCTATGCAACAAAATTACTATTAATACTGCAACTGCTTCACAATAATTGTCGCTATTGACACTTTTTGTCATGACTAATTCTGATGCATTCCGATGTTACTATTTGAGACAGATCTGGACATTACGTCATCAACATATTGTCGTGTGTGTTGTTCGTGTGTGTTGCCGACGGCTGCCGTACCGTGGCGCTGCCGTCTGCATTGGTGACGACCCTGGTGACGGGAGTGTTGTCGCGGACCGTGGCTCCGTGGGCCCTGGCCAGCTGGATGTGGAGGGAGTTGCCCAGAGCCGCGTCCACCAATCCTCCGTCCGGCTGCAGCAGCGCCAAGGTGTCGCCATCTGGCGTGAACTGGGGAAAGCGTTGTTTCAACTGCTCCGGGTTCAGTCGCTCGAACCTATGGCGGATTAGTAAGGGTGGACTATAGTACTATTTTTCATAATAAACTTTGATGATTGGTCACTACATATATTTTCGCCAGTTTTGTCTTATTGAAGTGATCTCATGAAAAACAATGAATAGTGAATAACAGATGATAACAATTTAGTATACTTTTTAGGGCAATACGAATTGATATTGCTAAGATCCCCTTGTATAACAAACAATAACATATATGTATATTCTTTCAATTGTATCATTTTCTGCGCAACACGAATTGAAATCGCTGAAACCCACTTCGCTCGAGATATGACAATATAGTTAATACCTACGGAATTTTAGCCTTGTTCATAGCATGAGCATATGCTTCGAGAACGTTTTCTCCCGGCGTGCCCCGCGCGGCCAGGTCGAGACTTCCGGTCTTGTATACAAGCTGGTGCCCTGATTCCTCTTCTACTTCCGCCCATCTGGAAAGCCAGTTTTGGGATCTCGTGAAGAAATATTTGTGAAGACAATGGGAAGTTTTCGCCAAAGGAAACGTAGGTGCAACGTTACATTTCTCAGAAGGAATCGAGTGAACCTAAGCGTGTAACATTTAGAAATGGTTTGAGAAACGTTTCCTTCATTTAGTTAGTAACCCTGAAAGGTGTGAACAAATCAGTAATAGTAAACATGCAAGTGAAAATAGTTTTGCAAATGATTTATCGCATACGGAAAGAGAAATGGTGTGGCATTCCTTTGCAGAAAACAACGAAATTAAAGATATAATAGCAAAACATATAATAGCAAACTGGGGACTCGCGCTGGGTATACTTACGCCTTGTACGTGAGGGGAGTTAGGTTTGTAAAAATCTCATCGTGGTACATCAAGCGACTGCAATAAGAGAGGGTCAGTCAATGACAGATAACACAGGCTTGTCGGAGAGACGTGTGAAGTCACTGGCCAAGAGGGACGTCATTGGCGGCTTAAGGAGACTCGTGTGGTCATTGGCCAAGGGTAAAGGACGCAAATGCCTTGTGTTTGCCGAGTCCAAACTTAATACCTTATATTCGCGATTTAGTACTGCAATTAATACATCAAAAATGCATGATTATAATATACTGGTCTCCTCATTATATACCCCTATGAAGAAGTACACTTTGCATATTATATATAATTAAAGATCAAAGTTGCATTGACAAATTTTGACCTTGACCTTGGGTCCGATATGTGTAACTCGGGGTAACTTTAACTTACATGATCCTGGAGTGATCCTGAGAGCCGCCCCGCTCATGTCCCAACTCGAACTGCTCCAGACCCAACACATCTGTGGAGTGAATACAACACATCTGTGGAGTTAATACAACACATCTGTGGAGTGAATATAACACATCTGTGGAGTGAATACAACACATCTGTGGAGTTAATACAACACATCTGTGGAGTGAATATAACACATCTGTGGAGTGCATACAACACATCTGTGGAGTGAACAACACATCATTTTGTGGAGTGAATACCACGCATCTGTGGAGTGAATACAACATCCGTGGAGTGAATATCACACATAAGTGGAGTTAATAAACACATCTGTGGAGTAAATAAAACACATCTGTGGAGTGCATACAACACATCTGTGGAGTGCATACAACACATCTGTGGAGTGCATACAACACATCCGTGGGGTGAATACAACATCCGTGGGGTGAATACAACGCATCTGTGGAGTGAATACAACATCCGTGGGGTGCATATCACACATCTGTGGAGTGAATACAAAACATATGTGGAGTGCATACAACACATCTGTGGATTGAATGCAACACATCTGTGGAGTGAATACAACGCATCTGTGGAGTGGATACAGCATCCGTGGGGTGAATACAACGCATCTGTGGAGTGAATACAACATCCGTGGGGTGCATATCACACATCTGTGGAGTGAATACAAAACATATGTGGAGTGACTACAACACATCTGTGAGGTGCATACAACACATCCGTGGAGTGAATACAACACATCTGTGGAGTGAATATAACACATCTGTGGAGTGAATGCAACACATCTGTGGAGTGAATGCAACACATCTGTGGAGTGAATGCAACACATCTGTGGAGTGCATACAACACATCTGTGGAGTGCATACAACACATCCGTGGAGTGAATGCAACACATCTGTGGAGTGAATACAACACATCCGTGGAGTGAATAGAACACATATGTGGAGTGAATACAACCTATTTGTGGAGTGCTGAGATAATCCAGCCCCCCCCACTCCCCCCCAATCAACGGCATTCCAAGGGGTCACCTAGTGGCCCAGTAGGCAGCGCGTTCAGCCTCTCTCTCGAAACTTTTGTCTTTTGTCTTTTGTTTGCAAATGCACCCGTTAGGTGGCGACAGCGCCATATTTTGTATTCACTTTCTACGAAGTCGTTGGGAGCAAGAGACCTGATGACGGAGCAACATGTAGTGCTACCTGAAATGAATACGTTGTACTTACAATGTACCAATTGTAGAAATAGTTTTAACTTTGAAGATTATCATCGAATACATGTCATATTGGATTTTTTACCCGACTTTGAAACGCATTCACAGAGGTTCCACGGAGCAAAGTAATGATAACACATCCGTACGAATTTACGGATGTATGGGGTTTAATCCCCCCTCCCCGCCCTCAAGCAACGGGGTTTTAAGGACTTAAAAGTTAAGGACTCAAGGGCACAGGCGTAGACGCCCCCCCCCCCCCCCCCCCGCCCACACCGTAAAATTCGTGACCCCCCATGTCATTTTTAGATCAGTTGGCCCCACCCCTCTCCCCCCTGGTTTTATAATTGGTAAACCCTCCAGGTAGTTTTTTTTAGAGAGCAGTGAGCCCCTACCCCGCCCGGACCCCTCAATAACCCCCCTCCTCTTTCAATTTCCTAGATCGGCCCCTGATATAATAATACATATATTATGGCCATTCTCCAAAATTGCCTGTCGCTGTCGTATTTTTTGATTTTAGAGAAACAAACTGTGCCACTCTATGGGTCCCAATTTTTTTTCATTCTCGGGGTCGGAATACGAATTCCATTGCCGGTATCAAAACGGGCAATGTCACGTGTCGCCAAGGTGCCAATGCTGGGTACCTACTTTTTCCCGCCCTCCGTGATAGCCAATACACCGCAGCGCTGCCTATCCCGCCACAACCCACGACGATGTACTCGTAAAATGCCGTCTGCTTTTCCGCCGCCATCTCAGCTGTTACTGCCGTCCTTGTGGCTTGTGCTGCCTGTGTAGCGATGGTTTACTTTGGCGTGTGTTGACTATGTTTGAATTCAGGTCACGCCGAGAGCATGATATATACGCTTCTGATGTGCACAAAGTGAAGGGTGTCAGGCCCTAGGAAAGTAATGTTGTGCTTAACGGGGCTGGTAGTGGGTTAGTTTTATCAAGAACGAGCAGTTGGCTAAAGTAGGGTACTTTAATACGATGTTGCCTGTACAGTACAGTACAGTCAAGCCGACAATGAATCGCATGTTGCTTCTAGCCGCTCCCCCTCTTTTTTTCCCTAAATAATAAACCACTAATTAATATCAATGGTGCAGTACAACAACACGGGTGGGGGTGGGGGGGTAACCTAGAGTCACCTAGGCCAGACCAGAGCCCTACTTGACCCACAACATCAGGTTTACATACGTAAAGTCCCTGTACACCCGGGCGTGTGGTGAAAGGCCTGCACAACCTACTTACCAGCCGTTCCCACGTCCTCGCCACTTGTTCACACCGGGTTATTCCGGTCTGCAGTCCAGTTGAGGTTGATTGACTGTCCTTTAGCGACGCACCATTTGATACCCAGTGGGGTTGGCTGGTGGCAAATGATAAAAAAAAACATACCCGATAAGTAAAAACAAAGTCATACTTTCGTCATGGTATGACGTCATGACGTA
This sequence comes from Arenicola marina, assembly GCA_964019135.1. Taxonomy (NCBI): domain Eukaryota; kingdom Metazoa; phylum Annelida; class Polychaeta; family Arenicolidae; genus Arenicola; species Arenicola marina. The sequence goes on from OZ025257.1 coordinate 24,715,804, forward strand.
GTATGGGAGCATGAGGTGTGTGATGTTATCCCGTGGTATTGCACCGTGACGTGGTATGACGTCATGGCGTGAAATGACGCCATGACGCGGTAGGGCGTCATGAGGTGGTATGACGCCATGACGGGGTATGACGTCATAAAGGGATATGACGCCATGACGTGGTATGTAGTATGGAAGCATGAGGTGTATGACGTACTCACGTGTTATTGCAGCAGGACGTGGTATGAGAGTGGGACTTGGTATGACGTCATCCAGTGGTGTGACGTCATGACGTGGTATGGTAGTCTAACGTGGCATGAAAATATGACGTGGTATAACAGTATATGACGCGGACTTAAAACTTAAGGTGTTGTAGCATGCGCTCTTCTGGATCCTCATTATGCAGCGGCGGATCCAGAAGGGGGTCTTGGGGGTTTGGACCCCCGCTTTTGGGGGCGAGGCTGCTCTTTTTCAATGGTGACTGCACGCCATATATGATGTGCCGCGCCCCCGTTATTGGTACTGGACCCTGCATGTCATTTTGTGGACCCCCTGTTTTATCTCAATAGACCCCAAGATTGTGCCCCTGCGACTGTAGGAATTTCAAAGCCAAAAGGGGAGCCCATTTTCTCATTTCTGGATCCGCGCTTGTTATCGGGTATCAATGGGCCTCACCTTTGGACCCCTTTCATTAAAAAAACATCCGTGCCAGTTTTTGTCCCCGCGGTCCGGTAGCCGACCATCGACGTTGACGTAACAGAGACAGAGACGTGCAAAGAGTACGTAACTGTGTTTGTCAGCAGTAAGTGTTTTTTTTTAAGGGAAATGGGTTATATTCTCGTCACCCTAGTATATATAGAGATGGCTGGCATTCAGGCAGCCGGATTGGGTCCGTAGAGCTCACCGGCCAAAGAGACCGTGCGGGCCACAACAATGTAGGTCAGAGTAGATGCGAGGAGGCGAGTGGGGTGGGGTGAGGGGGTGGGGAGGGGCGGTAATTGTATCGAGCGTTTGGCTCCAAACTAAAGACTGGAAAGTTGATTACACAACACTGCAAGAGTCCGTTATGACGGAGATCTTTGAGCTAAATACCGGTGAATTTTTTTTAGCATATTTTCAGTAAATTTTATTTTTATAAAAAAAAAGCCTCCTGAATTTGTGTCAAACCCCATTCCTTACATTGATTTGGAGACCATATCTGAGATGAGAGATTGGAGGTTCATACGCCCATATATAGATACGGTGAAACGAGCGAGTTGTCATAATACCTATGGAATGCATCATACGTTTTCACGTGTAGATGTGTTCTTGCGGTATGCCTTTAAAGATGTGTGAATTTGGCTGGCGAGGTCTTTAAACTAGATATCATGTGTTTCCATCAAGGCATAATTCACGTGGGCCGGCCAATGATTCCCGCGACCCATCACCCACACCGGGGCACACGAACGCGATTGCTGCAGCAATTACACTGTACAATAATGTCCGAGATTTGACCGAATCGCTTTAATCTGAAGAATGACCGCTTGCTCACTTACACCAGTTGTGCTTTCATGCTATAGTCAGTCTTGAAATTAGCATTATCAGGCCAGCTAGCTCAACATGGAATAAAAACAGTATTCCGTCTGGTAATCTCTGCACCTATTTTGTCGTTTAGTTGTAGAAATGTACACATAGCGCTTGATTTGAGTAAGGAACTCTTTATACATGAAGCTTCTTTGCTGTGACGTCGTAGAAACAAGAGTATAACAGAAACACAGAAGATAAATATAAAGAAAATAACTTATGATCTAAAACAAGTTGTGGTCATGATGATATATCGGTAAAGTTGCTCAATGCCATTAAACCTTAAGTTAGTGGTGCTTCCTTGGCACTAATACATAATCAAGCACTGTGAAAGGTATTGTCGCTTATTCGCTAAGAAAAAATAAAGGTGGTCCAAATTTTCAAAAGTGGGAATAATTATTTATTTAATAACTACAGACCAATATCAATATTAGATCTACCAGTATTTTCTAAGATTTTGGAGAAACTTTACGCACATTTTGAGGACAGCAAATTATTTAAAGATAGCCAATACAGGTTTAGACCAAATCACTCCACGGAACTTTCTTCACTTGAACTAACTGATCAGACGTTACACACACCGGGATAACGGGGAGATGCCGATAGATATATCCTGGTTTGTCTGAGGCATTTGACACAATAAATGAGGATATATTTCCACACAAATTAAAGCCATAGGCCTATACAATGGATTAAACCTCTTTAAAGCTTATGAAAAATTCTTTTTGCTATCAAAAACAATACGCGCAAGTTGAAAATGCCAAGTCTAACGTTTTAAATATTCATACTGGCGTTCTACAGGGCTTTATTCTAGGTCCTCTTTTATTTAAAATATACGCAATGATCCGCCATTTTAAACTTTATTATATATACGCAGATGATACAACCCTTTAAAGCACATTGAACCCCAAGATACCAGTATCATCAAAGGAAACCAGCCTGGCAATGCTCAATGGAAAATTGAATAAAATTGGCCAATGGCTTTCAATAAATAAATTAGCTCTGAATCCACATAAAAGAAAATGTACGCTCTTTTCAAATCTCGGGATTGCTTCTATCGAATATATGGATGAATTTACATATGCTTAGGTTAACAATAGACATAAGCTTAAAATGGAAGAGCCATATCACTAAAATAGCAAATAAAATATCTGAAGTAATTGCCATCATGAACAGGTCTAGGTATCTCCTTCCGCAACACAGGCTGTTATCAATATATAAACTCTTCTGTCACCATTCTTTAAACATTGTATCTTAGCCTGGGGCTACCAAATACTGCGATTAGAAAAGCTACAAAAGAAAGCTGTTCGGATCATAACCGGCAGCAAATATAACGCCCACACGAATCCTTTGTTCCAAAGAATTAAATTACAAAACGCAGAAAATATCCATCGATTGCAGAAGGTACATAGTTACAAAAAAAAAACAAGTAAGTAAGCAAAATCCGGTACACTTTGAAAATATACCCCTGGTGCAGCATTCCAGTATGCACTCCTAGCACACCAGGGTTAACGTGGGATCCAAACAACGCGACATGCACGCCATCTATACACCACTGAAGGTATCATGCAGTTTAGGATATCTATTAAACTCTGAACCTGCATCAATCTTAAATAAACTCCATACACAGAGTCTACAGAGATTCTCTTTATTTATTGTGATAAGTCTCCCCAATAAAGAGCAATAGACCAAACTGCTCCTTATGTCGAGCATCGGGTTTCCGTTCTGAACTTGAGTCCGCCATATGCTTTCTTTTTTTCTTGCCTGTTTTCTTGCTATTAAATAGGGTCATTATTTAACAAATTTAATTAATTAGGTCCCTTTAGTACGAGTGCGAGTCCATCCATTCATCCTTCCATCCATCCATTCATCCATTTATCCATCCGTCCATCCATCCATCCATCCTTCCATCCATCCATCCATCCATCCTTCCATCCATCCATCCATCCATCCATCCATTCATCCATCCGTCCATCCATCCATTCTTCCACCCATCCTTCCTTCCATCCATCCACAATTCTTTAAGATAACCGTGGTGACCGTGGGTCGCACATCACGTATTTTTTGCAAGCTCTATAACCGTTGGTACAGAAAGAACACATAAACTACTGAGCTTGATGCATTGCATCTAGCTGGTGGCTCTAGCGCCAGCGACCTTTTAAGGTCTAAGTTCGAGTTTGTCTCACTTCTCGTTTGTATTTACGTCATACTTGGTCAAATAAATGAATCTTGAATCTTGCAATATATAAGGAGAGGCCATGCAGGGGGCACATAATTTGAAAGGGGGCACATATATACCTTACAGTGTGAAAGCCCCCCCCCCCCTCCCTCTAGGTAGCCTCTAGGCTACGTAATAGCGTATATATGGCATTTTGACGCCGCGCTTTGCCGTAGAGTAGTTTCCACGAAGCATTTAAACCTTTCTGTCCTTATCTGGAGATCTAGAGGTCATGAATGGTTGCTTGGTATTCGTCCGTATTGGTAGGACGATGGATTTATAATGGCAGCTCATTTTGTTCTTAGTTGAGTGCTTTGATTAATTCCGCCACATTTGCCAAGTCAATTTGAGATTAAAAAATCTTGCCTCAGTCAGTGCTCACATCGGTGTCCTGACGTTAAAAATTCGTCCTATTGCCATAACTAGGTTTCAAATTCTGGCGTTTTTTGGGCAATTTCTCAAAGCAGAGTGCATCGTGGCCGTCCATTCAATCTCGAACGCAACGGGAGATGTAAAGCCACGAGTAATTAGCATGATTCTGACAGCCAGGGAGGCAAGGTTTAAGTCTACTAAAAAATGTTGTGATGAGCCGCCCATCCATGTGAATCTTTGCCCAGGAATGGCACCACAAACAGCGCGCGGAGATACTTTCCAGGGCAACCCGCTGGGGTTTTTGCCATCGCGCATGCGCACTAGGGGCGTGATATCGCCAACATGAAAAGTGGGGAATCAAATATTTACGACATCGTTGACGTCCTCACTGCGCCTTGGCGCTCACCTCACCGTACTCTCATTCCTGACCGCGAGATCTCGGGGTCGTGGTCTCCGCTTGCCCCTCACCACCCCCTCCCTCGTCCTCCTCCCCCCCCCCTCACAGCCCCCTCCCCCCTCGTCCTCTTCCCGCCCCCCTCTCACCTCCCCCTCCCTCGTCCTCCTCCCGCCCCCCTCTCACCAACCCCTCCCTCGTCCTCCTCCCGCCCCCCTCTCACTACCCCCCTCCCCCGTCCTCCTCCCGCCCCCCTCTCACCACCCCTCCCTCGTCCTCCTCCCGCCCCCCTCTCACCACCCCCTCCCTCGTCCTCCTCCCGCACCTCTCTCACCACCCCCTCCATCATCCTCCCGCCCCCCTCTCACCACTCCCTCCCACGTCCTCCTCCCGCCCCCCTCTCACCAACCCCTCCCTCGTCCTCCTCCCGCCCCCCTCTCACTACCCCCTCCCCCGTCCTCCTCCCGCCCCCCTCTCACCACCCCCTCCCTCGTCCTCCCCCCGCCCCCCTCTCACCACCCCCTCCCTCGTCCTCCTCCGGCCCCCCTCTCACCACCCCCTCCCTCGTCCTCCTCCCGCCCACCTCTCACCACCCCCTCCATCATCCTCCCGCCCCCCTCTCACCACCCCCTCCCACGTCCTCCTCCCGCCCCCCCTCACCACCCCCTCTCTCGTCCTCCTCCCGCCCCCCTCTCACCACCCCCTCCCGCGTCCTCCTCCCGCCCCCCTCTCACCACCCCCTCCTTCGTCCTCCTCCCGCCCCCACTCACCACCCCCTCCCTCGTCCTCCGCCCGCCCCCCTCTCACCACCCCCTCCCTCGTGGTCCTCCTGCCCCCCTCTCACCAGCCCCTCCCTCGTCCTCCTCCCGCCCTCCTCTCACCACCCCCTCCCTCGTCCTCCTCCCGCCCCCCTCTCACCACCCCCTCCCTCGTCCTCCTCCCGCCTCCCTCTCACCACCCCCTCCATCCTCCTCCCGCCCCCCTCTCACCACCCCCTCCCTCGTCCGCCTCCCGCCCCCCTCTCACCACCCCCTCCCTCGTCCTCCTCCCGCCCCCCTCTTACCACCCCCTCCCTCGTCCTCCTCCGGCCCCCTTCTCACCACCCCCTCCCTCGTCCTCCTCCCGCACCTCTCTCACCACCCCCTCCCTCCTCCTCCTCCAGCCCCCCTCTCACCACCCGCTCCCTCGTCCTCCTCCGGCCCCCCTCTTACCACCCCCCTCCCTCGTCCTCCTCCCGCCCCCCTCTCACCGCCCCCTCCCTCGTCCTCCGCCCGCCCCCCTCTAACCACCCCCTCCCTCGTCCTCCTCTCGCCCCCCTCTCACCACCCCCTCCCTCGTCCTCCTCCGGCCCCCCTCTCACCACCCCCTCCCTCGTCCTCCTCCCGCCCCCCTCTCACCACCCTCTCCCTCGTCCTCCTCCCGCCCCCCTCTCACCACTCCCTCCCTCGTCCTCTTCCCGCCCCCCCTCTCACGACAACCCCCCCCCTCCTTATCCTTCATCGTCCTCTCCACTCGTCAGAGCCTGGCTCAGGGCGAGGTACCACCAAACTGTCGGCCAGGAGGATTTCACTGTCATCTGCTGGGTGGAAGGAGATCCAAGCAATAGTGACAGCCAAGACCTTAAAAAGGCCAAACACTTTCGTTTTAGGGAATCGCTGCTCAAATATTTATGGAGAAGCGCTTCACTTGTCATAACATCGGCGGGAGGGGTGAGGGTGGGGTTGAGGGTGGATGTGGGGTAGGGGCAATGGTAGGGACGGAGGTGGGGGCGGGGTAGTTGAAGGGGTCGCACGGCGGTGGTGAATATCTAGTCGTGGCCTGCATCCTTAATGGGGGATTGAAGGCATGAGGTGGGAGGGAGTGGGGTACGGTATGGGGTGGATATGAGGGTTGAGTTAACTCTGTATTCCATTGTTTTCATTGATAACGAATAATTGACTAAATTTATATTAATAATACATACGAATTTCGTCGCTCTGTTTTTCCGTTTTTAGAAGAATATTTGTATTTCATTGCCATGTACCTCAATGTTATACAATTGTTCTCGAAATAAGTTTTTGTATTAATCAATAAATAACCAATAAACATGTTTTATAAAGATAACAACTAATATTTCTGTGTAAATAAAGACTTACACGACTCTGGAAATGTGCATAGGTTTAAAGCTTTCGTTTTGCAGACCGCCACAAACTGGTTATATATCTTCGCATACCATCTAATAATGTTAAATAGAACTGATTTATTTAGGCAGTCATTGCATAAATGATATCTTGGGAAAGACACAATTCTGCCGAACTGATGCATCAACAGCCTTGTATAGGTGCCGTGTTGGTTTGACGTTAACATATTAAACCGATAATTAATAATTGTCGGACCAATGGTGTCATTATATGCGCGCAGAATATGTTTGTGCTCTCTCGATGGATCCATATCCAGAAATGTTATGGATGCAACATCATATATGTGATCCCCATTATCATACTTCATATCTGATATCTCCACGTTTATATCCATGTTGTTGTACCCATTTGTACTCACTTTATCATTACCCCAACAAAATTAATCACATTACATGATCATTTATTTTACAATATATAAAATTAAGGGAGCTCTAGTTCCAGTTACTAACTAGCGTATCCCAACCGTTTGAATCAAGCTGTTGTTTTTGTCTATTGATGACACTTGTTATTTGGTCAATTTTATTCTTAGTGTCGAATGTCGCTTTTCAGAATTCTCAGTGTCGGAATTCGGGGGTCAATGTCGAATGTCGATATTTCAAATATGCCTGTGTCGCGTGTCGCCATTTTACCCATTCCAGACCCCTGTAAATACACCATTATTGACTTGACTCAACTATAATTGCAAACTGGCCAGAGACCAGGAGAGATTGCAATGGTGAAGACAGTGAAACGACAGGACACCGATAGGGTGGCTGAGTCTCACATCGGCTATAAGTGCAAATGTCCCTTCATCAATGGGAATGCCTGTGTCAAAAACAGCGTAAGGTACAAATCCATCGTCTTGCAGACGGACGCATGCCAACTATAACGTCATGGCTAGAACTCGGAAGATCACGGTAAGGGGATCTCGCAGGAAATCCCCATTCAGTGTATGACGTCACAGAGGAGCTTACGGTGAAACACTAATCTGGTCGTGTCTTTGTACTTCAGCTTTTTGCCGACTAGTTTTTATCCTTAAATTCCAGTGAGTGTTTAACAGGCACACAGCTGGCTTCGAACGAGAATGCGTCGCCTCCGTAAAAAACATTGTTATTCAAGGGACTGCAATCTCGGTTTGATAGAAAAGCTGGATTGAAGAACACATTTGACTCCAGGACTAACAGGTAGTACTCATTGCCCCCCCCCCCACCCCCCTCAACTGGCGCGTTGAGCAGAACTATTTCCAATTCCTTTGGGATACTAAATTTGAAGCGTGAATCATGTAGTTACAAAAGAACTGAAAACATGAAAGAACACTTTGTTAACAATTGACCATCTTTGATTTTTATTAGTTCTTATCGTGTTTGTCTGGTAGAAACCCTTCAGCTTGTATTAAACTCCGGAATTGATAAGAGAATATATGCCTACTTGACTGTGTCGAACGTCAAAGAGTTCCAAAGCGGATCACAACGCAAGAGGAATCATTGAACGTTTTAGGTGTTCTTGTGTGTCGTTCTCCCTACATTAAGGGACACCTTAGATTAAACGGAAGTATTGTTGCATCATCGCTTACGTATGACTGACGACTACCGTTTACTATAATCATTCATTTGGTGGGCCTCTAAACTGGATCTCGCTTGGGAACGCACAACTCCAAAACTGCGTTTGGCACGGTATAGCAGGATACATCTCCGTCGAGTTGGGAGTCAGCTTCGCAAGTGGAATATTGTTCTATCCTTCGATTACAGCATTCATGTGACAACAGGTGAACTGCCGTGGTCCATCTCCTATGTTAGAGCCCACGAAATGGATTATTGTAGGAAATGGTAGGCGTGAGTCCTACGTGAGCTATGCTGCCACAATGGTTCGCCCTAACAGAGGAAGAACGACCAGAGTGTCCTCCCCACTTGTAACGGTTCCATTGCCCATGTGACCTCAATGTGACCTCAACGTGACCTATACAAGGTCATACGCGTCGTGCACTTATGCACAAACCTCGCGTCGCGGATCTAAGATCTCGCGCTTATGTGAGATTTAGCGTCCGAGATGCTGTTTATTTTGGTCCCAATAGTACCGCCGGCATTGGTCAGTCAGTATACGACGGGGCCCCAAAAGCCCCCCCATCACACGCCCCACGGCAAATACAAAGGGGCTCAGACCTGGAGAACTCGTGCCAGGGACTCAGTTGATTGCATTAAGCTTAGTACAATCGGCGTTTGCCAAGCGCTAAATCCTCCCCGCAGCTGATCGAAGGACCTCCCTGGCGAAATCATGCCACGGCCCTACAACCCACACACACCCTACGCCCCCCCCCCCCCAGGAGCCCGCCTCCGCCCCCAGCCACACCCTCCCACCTGCTCCGGAGATAATCCTTGTACAATGTACTGACCAACCCCCTGGACTAATCCTTTGCGCTAGCCGGCCAAGTGTACCTTCGCCTTGCCCCCCCCCCCCTACCCTCCCCCACCTGCCGGCTCTCTTCCTCCATCCTCCCTTCCCCTGCTCCTCTGTATTATCTTCTTCCTTCGCCCCCTCCTCGCCCTATCCCCGCCCCCCTGCCCGGGCCCCGTCTTTAAATCCGTCTTTGACTGTCTTCCCACACCTCGATACCCGGCTCGCACTACACACCCCCCCCCCCCCCTCTCCGCCCCCCTCTCTCCACACGGTCTGTCTCTATCTAACCCGGCGTGCAATGGAGGCGGCTGTTCAGTTGGCTGGGTTGTAATGAAATAAAGAAAGCCGTAGGTTGGACTACGCACACTTAGCCCAGAGCTGCAGACCAGTCAGGCGGGGTGCAAACCGGGCCGGAAATTCCGTCATCTGTCGCGCGACCGCATCCAATCAGAAGCCAGTGTGACCGCGTGGCCCGGAGCTGCTGCTACGGAAACGCCGCTTTCGGGTATTGGAAACGGATGCGCTCAATATAACGGAATACGAAGCGAGAAATTAGAGAGAGTTAGACACAGAGGAGACTAAACAGAGAGTGAGAGACAGAGAAGAGTAAAGAGAGAGAGAGAGACAGAGAAGACTAAAGAGAGGGTGAGAGACAGAGAAGAGTAAAGAGAGAGTGAGAGACAGAAGAGTAAAGAGAGAAAGAGAGATGTAGGCGGAGGGAGACAGAAATACAGAAAGACAGATAGGGAGAGTGAAAAAACGAGAACAAAAAGAAAAACGAAAAGAGAGACAAAAGAGACAGACAGAGAGAGAAAGAGAGGCAGAAGGACAGACTTACAGAAAGAGAGAGGAAGAGTCAGGAAGAGACACAGACAAGAGAGAAAGTGAGAGTCAGGAGTAAAGAGACTTAAAGCGCGAGAGAAGGAGAGACCCATGACTTAAGAAAGAGAGAAGGAGAGTCAAGGAGAGACACACCAGCAGAGAAAGTGAGCGACAGAAGGAAAGAGACTTAAAGAACGAGAAAAAGAGAGCCCATGGAGAGAGCTTGGCCTGTCGAGCCTGTCGAGCAGCCGAGGCGACCAGCTGTAGGGGTTCCTGACATGAGATAACTGATAGAGCGGAAGACAGAGATGAGTATGAGAAACGGGGTGGGGACGGAAAATGGCAGGTAATTAAAAGAGGGTTTGGGAGACAAAGTTATAACACAGCGTGACGTCATAAGAACCCATGCCCTTGGACAACCTTGACCCACTATCTTCATACGCCTTGGGACAGGGCTTACTTACTCCATGGATCAGTCTTCCATTTCGATTGTTTCCATGGATGGCAACCTGACTTGTCGCTTGTAGTTTTGTCGAGTGAGCTGTTTCAAAAACGATGTTTCTGGTTTATACAGGTGGTACCTCCGCGGGTGTGAAACGGTTCAGATTACGCCAGCTACTGATCGTTAACATTGCTTCACTCGAAAGCAAATTAGGGAAAACCGGATTTAAACCACATTATCAGGGGCAAAGGCAATGCATAGCTACATCAAAATTAGCCAAACGACACCCTTGTAAGGGAGGCACATATGGTATTATATGGCCACTGTAAATAATTATATAGCAAGAATTGTGTACAACGATACGTCCATGTCTTTGGGCAATATATTAATGCAGTTTTCCAGCCAATTTCTGTCTAGGTTCCTACAACGAACAATGCAACATGTTTTCTGGTTTATTGCAGTGTTTTTTTGTCGACAATTAGAATAAAATCGACATTCGATACTGAGAACAAAGTTGAGATTCGACACTGAGAATAAAATCGACATTCGACACTGAGAATTAAAATTGATATTCGGCACTGAGCAAATAACAAGTGTCTTCAATAGACAAAAACAACAGCTTGATTCAAATGGTTGGGACACCCTAGTTAGTAGCTGGAAACAGAGCTCCCTGACCTGCACGTACATATTGTAAAAGAAATGATCATGTAATGTAATTAATTTTGTTCATCAGGCTAAAGCAATGAATTTCAGCGTCAAAAAAAATCCTTCTTGCACTAACCAGGCCGTATCATGTTACAAAGTTAGATCCTGACATGAATTTGGGAAAGAAACTGCTCAACTGTTTGACTGGATGTATATTAAGCCGTAGTCAACGAGATTGATAAGCCTCGGATCGGCGCCAACATGGCAGCCGCGACATGACCTTGCAGAAATGACCCCTAGGACGCGCGCGCGGAATTGCCAAGTGTCGTCTGCTCGCGTGTTTGATGGACGCCGAGGGATGAGATGCAAATGAGATGCAAATGTTGTCGGTCACCTGGAACGCTTACAAATGGCGTCCCGCTCCCCGTCCAACTCTTCCCGCGATCGCCAGATGGAGCCACCGGGCTTCCGTTAAGCGCTTCCGGCTACGTCACGCTTTGAGGGTTTGTACCGCGCTTGAGGATTAACTCCCGCGGTGACGGGAGGGTACATAACGACCAGCGTGCCCCCTCCCCCCCCATCACCGCCTCTACCCCCCCCCCCGCCTGGCCGTGTCCTCTACTGCAGGTCACGCGAAAGGGGAGTAGAGGAGCAGTGCAGAGGCAGGGCGTACAGGTGGGAGAGTAGGAGGGGGGGGGGGGGGTGGTGCTATCGGAGGGGCGGTCATGGTTTGGAAGGTTTGGATGAAACGGAAGTGAACGAAGGGAGAGGGGGGATGCCGGAAGTGGAAGAACACTGAAGGTGGTTGGGAAAGGGAGGGAGGTGCGGGAGCCGGGGGGGGGGGAGGGGGTGAGGGGAAGTAGGTAAGATAAGGAGAGAAGTGGGGGGGGGGCATGCAGAGGGTTATTGTAGTTATCACATGGGCAGCTAAGGCGGTGATGGCATAGGGATGTGTGCATTACACACATAGGCTTGACAGCGAGGATGAAATTCTAACTTAGCCAAATAACATTTCTGGCCGGCGAGTGGGTGGGTAACGTGGGCGGCCTGAAGGCCTGGAGGGGTAGCAGTGGCGGGAGAGGGAGGGGGACGGGGGTAGTAGTGGGTGCGGACGTGATTTAATTAAGGAGGGTGACGGGAAGTGGGGGTACGTTTGCACACTGGAGCAAATCTGGCGAAGATGTATGGAAAGAGCGAGAGAAATCTGACATCGGGTAAACAACAGCTAACCTAATGGTACGGCAATATCAACATGGCCCCCCACGTATTTCAATGCTAAGGGAGCACAGCGCTGCCCAGGGGCGAACACGCCACTACCCCCAGGGTGACGTGACCCCATCACTACCCTGGGGTGACACGACCTCATCACTACCCAAGGGTGACACGACCTCATCACTACCCAAGAGTGACACGACCTCATCATTACCCAAGGGTGACACGACCTAATCACTACCCAAGGGTGACACGACCTCATCACTACCCAAGGGTGACACGACCTCATCACTACCCAAGGGTGACACGACCTCATCACTACCCAAGGGTGACACGACCTCATCATTACCCAAGGGTGACACGACCTAATCACTACCCAAGGGTGACACGACCTCATCACTACCCAAGGGTGACACGACCTCATCACTACCCAAGGGTGACACGACCTCATCACTACCCAAGGGTGACACGACCTCATCACTACCCAAGGGTGACACGACCCCATCACTACCCAATGGTGACTCGACCTCATCACTACCCAAGATTGACACGACCTCATCACTACCCAAGGGTGACACGACCTCATCACTACCCAATGGTGACACGACCTCATCACTACCCAAGGGTGACACGACCTCATCACTACCCAAGGGTGACACGACCTCACCACTACCCAAGGGTGACACGACCTCATCACTACCCAAGGGTGACACGACCTCATCACTACATAAGGGTGACACGACCTCATCACTACCCAAGGGTGACACGACCTCATCACTACATAAGGGTGACACGACCTCATCACTACCCAAGGGTGACACGACCTCATCACTACCCAAGGGTGACACGACCTCATCACTACCCAAGGGTGACACGACCTCATCACTACCCAAGGGTGACACGACCTCATCACTACCCAAGGGTGACACGACCTAATCACTACCCAAGATTGACACGACCTCATCACTAACCAAGGGTGACTCGACCTCATCACTACCCAAGGGTGACACGACCTCATCACTACCCAAGGGTGACACGACCTCATCATTACCCAAGGGTGACACGACCTCATCACTACCCAAGGGTGACACGACCTCATCACTACCCAAGGGTGACACGACCTCATCACTACCCAAGGGTGACACGACCTCATCTCTAACCAAGGGTGACACGACCTCATCACTACCCAAGGGTGACACGACCTCATCACGACCCAAGGGTGACACGACCTCATCACTACCCAAGGGTGACACGACCTCATCACTACCCAAGGGTGACACGACCTCATCCCTACCCAAGGGTGACACGACCTCATCACTACCCAAGGGTGACACGACCTCATCACTACATAAGGGTGACACGACCTCATCACTACCCAAGGGTGACACGACCTCATCACTACCCAAGGGTGACACGACCTCATCACTACCCAAGGGTGACACGACCTCATCACTACCCAAGGGTGACACGACCTCATCACTACCCAAGGGTGACACGACCTCATCACTACCCAAGGGTGAGACGACCTCATCACTACCCAAGGGTGACACGACCTCATCACTACCCAAGGGTGATACGACCTCATCACTACATAAGGGTGACACGACCTCATCACTACCCAAGGGTGACACGACCTCATCACTACCCAAGGGTGACACGACCTCATCACTACCCAAGGGTGACACGACCTCATCACTACCCAAAGGTGACACGACCTCATCACTACCCAAGCGTGACACCTCATCACTACCCAAGGGTGACTCGACCTCATCACTACCCAAGGCTGACACGACCTCATCACAACACAAGGGTGAGACGACCTCATCACTACCCAAGGGTGACACGACCTCATCACTACCCAAGGGTGACACGACCTCATCACTACATAAGGGTGACACGACCTCATCACTACCCAAGGGTGAGACGACCTAATCACTACCCAAGGGTGACACGACCTCATCACTAACCAAGGGTGACACGACCTCATCACTACCCAAGGGTGACACGACCTCATCACTACCCAAGGGTGACACGACCTCATCACTACCCAAGGGTGACACGACCTCATCCCTACCCAAGGGTGACACGACCTCATCACTGCCCAAGGGTGACACGACCTCATCACTACCCAAGATTGACACGACCTCATCACTACCCAAGGGTGACAAGACCTCATCACTACCCAAGGGTGACACGACCTCATCACTACCCAAGGGTGACACGACCTCATCACTACATAAGGGTGACACGACCTCATCACTACCCAAGGGTGACACGACCTCATCACTACCCAAGGGTGACACGACCTCATCACTACATAAGGGTGACACGACCTCATCACTACCCAAGGGTGACACGACCTCATCACAACACAAGGGTGAGACGACCTCATCACTACCCAAGGGTGACACGACCTCATCACTACCCAAGGGTGACACGACCTCATCACTACATAAGGGTGACACGACCTCATCACTACCCAAGGGTGACACGACCTCATCACAACACAAGGGTGAGACGACCTCATCACTACCCAAGGGTGACACGACCTCATCACTACCCAAGGGTGACACGACCTCATCACTACATAAGGGTGACACGACCTCATCACTACCCAAGGGTGAGACGACCTAATCACTACCCAAGGGTGACACGACCTCATCACTAACCAAGGGTGACACGACCTCATCACTACCCAAGGGTGACACGACCTCATCACTACCCAAGGGTGACACGACCTCATCATTACCCAAGGGTGACACGACCTCATCACTACCCAAGGGTGACACGAACTCATCACTACCCAAGCGTGACACGACCTCATCACTACCCAAGATTGACAAGACCTCATCACTACCCAAGGGTGACACGACCTCATCACTACCCAAGCGTGACACCTCATCACTACCCAAGGGTAACACGACCTCATCACTACATAAGGGTGACACGACCTCTTCACTACATAAGGGTGACACGACCTCATCACTACCCAAGGGTGACACGACCTCATCAATACCCAAGGGTGAGACGACCTCATCACTACCCAAGGGTGACACGACCTCATCACTACCCATGGGTAACACGACCTCATCACTACCCAAGGGTGACACGACCTCATTATTACCCAAGGGTGACACGACCTCATCACTACCCAAGGGTGAGACGACCTCATCACTACCCAAGGGTGACACGACCTCATGACTACCCAAGGGTGACACGACCTCATCACTACCCAAGGGTGACACGACCTCATCACAACACAAGCGTGACATGACCTCATCACTACCCAAGGGTAACACGACCTCATCACTACCCAATGGTGACACGACCTCATCACTACCCAAGGGTGACACGACCTCATCACTACATAAGGGTGACACGACCTCATCACTACATAAGGGTGACACGACCTCATCACTACCCAAGGGTGACACGACCTCATCACTACCCAAGGGTGACACGACCTCATCACTACCCAAGGGTGAGACGACCTCATCACTACCCAAGGGTGACACGACCTCATCACTACCCAAGGGTAACACGACCTCATCACTACCCAAGGGTGACACGACCTCATTATTACCCAAGGGTGACACGACCTCATCACTACCCAAGGGTGAGACGACCTCATCACTACCCAAGGGTGACACGACCTCATGACTACCCAAGGGTGACACGACCTCATCACTACCCAAGGGTGACACGACCTCATCACTACCCAAGGGTGACACGACCTCATCACTACCCAAGGGTGACACGACCTCATCACTACCCAAGGGTGACACGACCTCATCACTACATAAGGGTGACACGACCTCATCACTACCCAAGGGTGACACGACCTCATCACTACCCAAGGGTGACACGACCTCATCACTACATAAGGGTGACACGACCTCATCACTACCCAAGGGTGACACGACCTCATCACAACACAAGGGTGAGACGACCTCATCACTACCCAAGGGTGACACGACCTCATCACTACCCAAGGGTGACACGACCTCATCACTACATAAGGGTGACACGACCTCATCACTACCCAAGGGTGACACGACCTCATCACAACACAAGGGTGAGACGACCTCATCACTACCCAAGGGTGACACGACCTCATCACTACCCAAGGGTGACACGACCTCATCACTACATAAGGGTGACACGACCTCATCACTACCCAAGGGTGAGACGACCTAATCACTACCCAAGGGTGACACGACCTCATCACTAACCAAGGGTGACACGACCTCATCACTACCCAAGGGTGACACGACCTCATCACTACCCAAGGGTGACACGACCTCATCATTACCCAAGGGTGACACGACCTCATCACTACCCAAGGGTGACACGAACTCATCACTACCCAAGCGTGACACGACCTCATCACTACCCAAGATTGACAAGACCTCATCACTACCCAAGGGTGACACGACCTCATCACTACCCAAGCGTGACACCTCATCACTACCCAAGGGTAACACGACCTCATCACTACCCAAGGGTGACACGACCTCATCACTACATAAGGGTGACACGACCTCATCACTACCCAAGGGTGACACGACCTCATCACTACCCAATGGTGACACGACCTCATCACTACATAAGGGTGACACGACCTCTTCACTACATAAGGGTGACACGACCTCATCACTACCCAAGGGTGACACGACCTCATCAATACCCAAGGGTGAGACGACCTCATCACTACCCAAGGGTGACACGACCTCATCACTACCCATGGGTAACACGACCTCATCACTACCCAAGGGTGACACGACCTCATTATTACCCAAGGGTGACACGACCTCATCACTACCCAAGGGTGAGACGACCTCATCACTACCCAAGGGTGACACGACCTCATGACTACCCAAGGGTGACACGACCTCATCACTACCCAAGGGTGACACGACCTCATCACAACACAAGGGTGACATGACCTCATCACTACCCAAGGGTAACACGACCTCATCACTACCCAATGGTGACACGACCTCATCACTACCCAAGGGTGACACGACCTCATCACTACATAAGGGTGACACGACCTCATCACTACATAAGGGTGACACGACCTCATCACTACCCAAGGGTGACACGACCTCATCACTACCCAAGGGTGACACGACCTCATCACTACCCAAGGGTGAGACGACCTCATCACTACCCAAGGGTGACACGACCTCATCACTACCCAAGGGTAACACGACCTCATCACTACCCAAGGGTGACACGACCTCATTATTACCCAAGGGTGACACGACCTCATCACTACCCAAGGGTGAGACGACCTCATCACTACCCAAGGGTGACACGACCTCATGACTACCCAAGTGTGACACGACCTCATCACTACCCAAGGGTGACACGACCTCATCACAACACAAGGGTGACATGACCTCATCACTACCCAAGGGTGACACGACCTCATCACAACACAAGGGTGACATGACCTCATGACCACCAAAGGGTAACGACCTCATCGATACCCAAAACAGATAATCGAGTCGAAACGCTATGCCACCAGGATATGCATTTTCGCCCTCACAGACATCTACCTAAAATTAATATTGATCTTGCGAAGAGTTATACTTGTAATCATATATACCAAGGGTGCCTGTTTATACTGCAAGTATTATGAACCGTTATTAACGTTAAAATAAAGGGGTCAACATTTCCTCCGAAAGTAGGTCATCAGTACTCCCTGCTGATTGGTTAAGCCAAATATGGTAATACTGACGTACGCATTCGCAGTGACTCACTTGGACGCCAATTGTCAAAACATGTACATCGTTGAGACGTTATTGATGTTCTTGTGTGACAAATCTTGATCTACGACTTGGGAGTAAATTTGGAATTTACGGGCCCTGAACGGCCTGGAGGCTGGGAATGGAGTCTGCGATGACTGCGAACTGACATCGATCGGAGTTTGACTCACAGTGGTTCGTGTTGCATCGATATTGACCTACCTAGGATCACGGTGCCAGGGCAGGAATAATACATCGATTGATTCTGTCCGCTCGCCAGC
>OZ025257.1:24734237-24802735 GCA_964019135.1 Arenicola marina
CCTCCAACCGGGACGGGCCGGGAACAGAGAAATGCCCAATACTCTCCATCGTCGTGAAAGACCGTAATCATCAGCCAATAGCGTGTGGTCTTCAAGCTCTCGGTGCGGTCAGCTCCAAACGCGCGTTCAGTTTTATGGAGCAGACTAACTTCAGCGGCGGATCTAGTCGGTGGTTTATTTTTGGGGGGTAGAACGCCCCCCCCCCCTCCCCATGGGAAACTTGAGCAATCAGTGTCGGGTTTTCAGATGAAATACATCGCAAAGTGACATTTCGTAGATGGAACTCTACCCTCCCACCCCTCAAACAACAGAGTGTTAAGGACTGTTAAATTCGACCATTTTTCAATGACCCTTATGTATAGCGCATAACAGTGCCGTCATCCGAGGTGTACATGTACCCCCGATCGTAGAAATTAACGGTCAATTTCAACCCCCACCCTCCCTCGGTCGCAAGTTTTCAGAGAGCAGAGAACCCCCCCCTCCACCCCAGCGGAGAACGGAGAGCCCCCCCCCACCCCAGCGTCGCATCCTCACCCTCTTTTTAATTTCCTAGATCCACCCCTGTACTTAGTTGTTTTTCATGTTCGTTTCTGTTATCTGCATCACTGTATGTTGAGCTTACTACCAGAAAATATGTACTGTTGAACACTATTTATCAGTTTATAGTAAGTTAGCAGCTTCATCCTGCTCTGCTTTGGGATACCCGGTTACAGCCTATATTTCCCACGGGGGTTGTCAAAAAGAAGAGGCACATTTTTCAATTCCGAATTGTCTGGAGGCACACTGGGGCTAAATATCACATTTTCGTATAGATTCCGCTTTTGGCTATCAAATTATTCCAAACAATCAAAAAGATTTCTAACTTGTATCTCTGTTTGCAAGACTGTTTACGGAACACCAACGTCCGATCGGGGTGCCATATTTGTCGTTCCCGCCATCTCTCGTCCCCCTCCCTACCATCCCCACTATCCCGCTGTCCCCCGGCCTTCCTCCTTTTCCCCGTCGTCTCCTCCATCCCCACCGTCCACACCATCCCCGGCATCTCCTCCCTCACCGACATCCCCGTCCCTCCGTTACTGCCGCCTCCCTATCCCCGTCGTCCCCGTCGTCCCCACCGTCCCTACCGTCCCTGGCATCCCCTCCCTCCCCGCCACCCCTCGGCCGCTCTGTCCCTGCTATCCCCATCATACCCGTCGTTCACATGGTCCCCGCTGTCACCGCCATTCCCGCCGTCCCCCCGTCCGCACCGTCCGCACCGTCCGCACCGTCCCCACCATCCCCGGCGTCCCCCCGTCCCCCGTCGCACCGTCCGCACCATCACCGCCATCCCTGTCGTTCCCACCATCCCCACCATCCGCACTGCCCCCTCCATCCCCTCCGTCCCCACCATCCCCGCCGTCCCCCCGTACCCCCGTCCGCACCGTCCGCACCGTCCCCACAATCTCCGCCGTCCCCCCGTCCCCACCGTCCCCACCATCCCCACCATCCCACCATCCGCACTGCCCCCTCCGTCCCCACCATCCCCGCCGTCCCCCCGTACCCCCGTCTGCACCGTCCGCACCATCACCGCCGTCCCCGCCATCCCCACCATCCTCACCCCGCTCCCTCCGTCCCCACCGTCCCCACCATCCCCGCCATCCCTTGTCGTCCCCACCCTCACCGACGTCCCCACCATCCCCGCCGTTCGCACCGTCCCCAGGCGTTCCCACCGTTCCCACCGTTCCCACCGTCCCCACCGTCCCCACCATCAGCACCGCCCCCTCCGATCCCACCTTCTCCACCATCACCGCCATCCCTGTCGTCCCAAACCTCACCGACGTCCCCACCATCCCCGCCGTTCGCACCGTCTCCACCGTTCCCACCATCCCCACCATCCCCACCATCCGCACCGCCCCCTCCGTCCCCACCTTCCCCACCATCACCGCCATCCCTGTCGTCCCAAACCTCACCGACGTCCCCACCATCCCCGCCGTTCGCACCGTCTCCACCGTTCCCACCATCCCCACCATCCGCACAGCCCCCTCCGTCCCCACCGTCCCCACCGTCCCCACCGTCTCCGCCGACAAGGGAAGCGCCAAAATGTGGCCAACACACGATGAATATTGGTCTCCGACTAAGCACATAAGCGAGCCTTTCCTTCGATTGCGTGCTTATTTCCCTCCTCCTGTTGGTCTAGGTACATGTAACCATTTACTTGAGTGGCTCACCATAGGCCGGTGGTGCCAACAAAAGCCGAACCCGGCACGCCGGGACCGCTCTGGGACGTCATGTTTCTTTGCGATAGCTCCAAAAGTTAACTCCCCTATATCTGTCCCATACCCAAGCCCCCCTTCGCCTTTCGCAAGGCTTTCTCCTCCCCTACCATGCCCGGCCTCAGGTACATACCCTCCCTGCACCCGTCGCGCCCCTCACCACTCAAACCCCAAACCCTCTCACACCACCCCCTCATTACATCCCCCCTCACCCCCGTCCCCTCAGGGAAAATTTACGGAACACCAACGTCCGATCGGGGTGCCATATTTGTCGTTCCCGCCATCTCTCGTCCCCCTCCCTACCATCCCCACTATCCCGCTGTCCCCGGGCCTTCCTCCTTTTCCCCGTCGTCTCCTCCATCCCACCGTCCACACCATCCCCGGCATCTCCTCCCTCACCGACATCCCCGTCCCCTCCGTTACTGCCGCCTACACTATCCCCGTCGTCCCCACCGTCCCTACCGTCCCTGGCATCCCCTCCCTCCCCGCCACCCCTCGGCCGCTCTGTCCCTGCTATCCCCATCATACCCGTCGTTCACATGGTCCCCGCTGTCACCGCCATTCCCGCCGTCCCCCGTCCGCACGTCCGCACCGTCCGCACCGTCCCCACCATCCCCGGCGTCCCCCCGTCCCCCCGTCCGCACCGTCCGCACCATCACCGCCATCCCTGTCGTTCCCACCATCCCACCATCCGCACTGCCCCCTCCATCCCCTCCGTCCCCACCATCCCCGCCGTCCCCCCGTACCCCCGTCCGCACCGTCCGCACCGTCCCCACAATCTCCGCCGTCCCCCCGTCCCCACCGTCCCCACCATCCCCACCATCCACCATCCGCACTGCCCCCTCCGTCCCCACCATCCCCGCCGTCCCCCCGTACCCCCGTCTGCACCGTCCGCACCATCACCGCCGTCCCCGCCATCCCCACCATCCTCACCCCGCTCCCTCCGTCCCCACCGTCCCCACCATCCCCGCCATCCCTGTCGTCCCCACCCTCACCGACGTCCCCACCATCCCCGCCGTTCGCACCGTCCCCAGCGTTCCCACCGTTCCCACCGTTCCCACCGTCCCCACCGTCCCCACCATCAGCACCGCCCCCTCCGATCCCACCTTCTCCACCATCACCGCCATTCCCTGTCGTCCCAAACCTCACCGACGTCCCCACCATCCCCGCCGTTCGCACCGTCTCCACCGTTCCCACCATCCCACCATCCCCACCATCCGCACCGCCCCCTCCGTCCCCCACCTTCCCCACCATCACCGCCATCCCTGTCGTCCAAACCTCACCGACGTCCCCACCATCCCCGCCGTTCGCACCGTCTCCACCGTTCCCACCATCCCCACCATCCGCACAGCCCCCTCCGTCCCCACCGTCCCCACCGTCCCCACCGTCTCCGCCGACAAGGGAAGCGCCAAAATGTGGCCAACACACGATGAATATTGGTCTCCGACTAAGCACATAAGCGAGCCTTTCCTTCGATTGCGTGCTTATTTCCCTCCTCTGTTGGTCTAGGTACATGTAACCATTTACTTGAGTGGCTCACCATAGGCCGGTGGTGCCAACAAAAGCCGAACCCGGCACGCCGGGACCGCTCTGGGACGTCATGTTTCTTTGCGATAGCTCCAAAGTTAACTCCCCTATCCTGTCCCATACCCAAGCCCCCTTCGCCTTTCGCAAGGCTTTCTCCCTCCCCTACCATGCCCGGCCTCAGGTACATACCCTCCCTGCACCCGTCGCGCCCCTCACCACTCAAACCCCAAACCCTCTCACACACCCCCTCATTACATCCCCCCTCACCCCCGTCCCCTCAGGGAAAATTCCGCCCCTTTTGTGAGAGTGTCGTCAATTTCACTACAGTTGCTGTCTTTTGCATCAACGACCACTGCACAAAGGGCCTAAGTGTTTCATGCGGGCTACCCGCACCGACAATCTTTACACTTAGCGACACGCGACATGGACCTCTTTGCTAAAATCGACATGAAACATGGTTACCCCACCACCCTCAGGGACCCTAGCAGTTGGAGGGCTTCTCAGAGGGTTGGAAGCAAGGATGCAGGGGCAGAATTTGCAAGGGGAAGGGGGGGGGGGGCGGCTCTCTAAAAACTTGCGACCCGGGGGGCGCTCGGGTGCGAGAACTTTGACGGAACCACCTGAAGCCGGGAGCCAGAAGTCGGACCTTCTCGACACCTTCCCAAAGGGCGTGTTGGCCGAGAAAGGGATGATCGATTACACCATGTGACATACGTATCGTCGCCATGTGTAGACATTGATATCAAACATATCCTCTTCATGTGTACACATTGACATCAAACATATCGTCGCCATGTGTACACATTGACGACAAACATATCGTCGCCATGTGTACACATTGACGACAAACATATCCTCTTCATGTGTTTACATTGACATCAAACATATCGTCGCCATGTGTACACATTGACATCAAACATAACGTCGTCATGTGTACACATTGACATCAAACATATCGTCGCCATGTGTACACATTGACACCAAACATATCCTCTTCATGTGTACACATTGACATCAAACATATCGTCGTCATGTGTACACATTGACATCAAACATATCGTCGCCATGTGTACACATTGACATCAAATATATCGTCGTCATTTGTACACATTGACATCAAACATATCGTCGTCATGTGTACACATTGACATCAAACATATCATTTTCTCGTGTTTACATTGACATCAAACATATCGTCGTCATGTGTACACATTGACATCAAGCATATTGTCGTCATGTGTTTACATTGACATCAAACATATCGGCGCCATGTGTACACATTGACATCAAACATATCGTCGTCATGTGTACACATTGACATCAAACATATCGTCGTCATGTTTACACATTGACATCAAACATATCCTCTTCATGTGTTTACATTGACATCAAACATATCGTCGTCATGTGTACACGTTGACATCAAACATTTCGTCATGTGTTTACATTGACATCAAACATATCGTAGTCATGTGTACACATTGACATCAAACATATCGTCGTCATGTGTACACATTGACATCAAACATATCGCGTCGCCATGTGTTATATTGACATCAATATATCGCCGTCATGTGTACACATTGACAACATACATACAGCTACATCTGTGCACAAATCCTCAATCCACCGGAAATAATGAAATCATAAGATTATCGGTCTGGTATGCCTACTAATAATAATAAGTTTATCCACACCAAATGTTATGATAATTTTTACCACACACGGGCGTTCACGCTCAAGTTGGGTGGGCTGGGGGTCAGCCCTTATGCTGGTAGATGCTGCATCACGTAGGTTTACTTTTAGTTTGCGTACGCAACACTTCTGAGTGCACGCATAATCTAAATTCTCAAAATGTTGTCCTTGTTATTGCGGTAAAGTCTAACGATGAAGTTCAGAGATATTTGTTTGGGCGTGTCATAGGGGAACATGAGACAAAAGGACCCATCGGGGTCAAGTGGCCCACCACAATATCGCGCAATTGCGGTGCTGCCACCTGTATTGAAGCGTTTTATATTTGTTCGTTTGTTAACCTTAACAAAGCTACACGGGCGCTGAAGCAGACAGCTGACTTTCGTTACCGAAGTAAAAGATGCTGGGCTGTTGCCATCTATGGTAAACACAGGAAGAAAGTAGAACTCAGTGGATCCTAGCTTGGGGAAATTGTTTTGATGAATTAACACGATCAAAGATAAGTCCAAGTCAAGCCCCAAACGTTAATCAGATGCGGAATATACTGCGCCGTATTTTTCATACAGCAGTCAAATGTTAAGGTTACTAACAGGGGCAAAATGACCCCCGCTGCTTGGGGCAAAATGACCCAGTGGACCGTTTTAACCACATCCAATTTAATATGTATACTATAACAGCACGAGTCTCTTTAGCAAACTGGATGATATTTCCACTGAATCGGAAAATCTTTGATGATCACGAATATGCTTGAAGAAGAAAACGATGTGCGTCACAGGGAGCTTGAAGAAGGGAGAGTTGTGCGCCCCTGGGAGCCGGAAGCGTTGATTGAGGCAGAGCCAGGCGGCACGCGACATCGTGTCTCCATTCGATACATGCGCACTCCCAAAAGCTACTCCCAGTCAGAAAGACAACGCCAAGTAACAGGCAATACCCGGTTATGGTCCCCGCCAACAGAAAGAGTGTGGCAAGGCGAGGCTGATTTCGAGAGGTCAGAAACCTAGGAGACACCTAAGGGTCATTCCTTCCAGCGGCTCGTGAGGATGAGACGCAGATTGCGGAGGCGGGAGGGGGTGGGGGGCACTATGATACAAATCTGGTGGGAGGGTTCCGCCGGTGCCTTGATGCCTGAGAGAGCGGATATTTGTCATGAAAAGATACCCCTATAGGGCGGACAATTATGATGAAAAAGATACCCTTATAGACCGGATATTTTAAAACTTGCGATCAGGGGGGGGGGGGGGGTGTAAAAAATGTGCGTTCATAGAGCAGATTTTGGCGGTGAAAAGGGGGGGGGGGCTTTACCGCGGAACCCCCCAAACCCAGCAATGTATCAAATACCCCTCCCGCAGGGGCGGATCCAGAAAAGCTGGATAGGGGGACCGGTTTCTGGGTCGGATCCAGATATGCCGGACAGGGGGGGGGGGGGGCCGGTTTTGATTTTTATATGGTAAATGGTATAAATTATATAAATTGCGGCCCTAAAACCGGGTCGGCCCCCCTTGAATCCGCCCCTGCCCCGGGTCTGTTCAACAGTAAACCTTCGCATGAAAGTTCTACGCCTCATAGGGCCTACATTTTGCACTGAAAAATGACAAAGAGTGGGGGAAAGGGGTGTTACACATAGCCAACAGAGAAGCGTTAAATCGCACGCTGCGTGAGAATCCCACGAGAGGGAGAATCTGGAACCGGAAATCATCGATACGCATGCGCCGAGGACTCCTCATATCACCAATAATTCGAAGTTCCAAATTCGACCAAAGAAGAACTGGCGTGTCGATTTGTGTAACGAGACATGACTATTGTGTAGTGATTGTTATAGAATCCAGCGGCGGATTGATGGAGGTCAGCCTAAATTTAGTTAAAGGTAGAAGGAATGAATCAAAATATTTTGTATCGTGTTATTGTTATTTGCCCTGTTTGTATTTTCTTATAAACATACCAACAACAAACTGTGCACTGAACAAAAACCAATTGTTTTTTTGTTTGTCAACAGACTGCCAGACCGGAAGAGGAACCAGCGAGAGCTGACATGCCGTATATATACTGCTACATATAGATCATTGGTGAAATATCATCCTCACTTAGTTTTAATAGAAACCACCTTCAACACTGTTGACTCACCCAAAAAGGTAGGCTTTCAAAAGTGATCTAAATAAGGGGTTGAACTTAGGTACGTTTTCCGTTAATGATTCTTGGCGTAATCAAATCCCACCTAGAACGAACGAGTAGAAACGAGCTGCGCGAAAAAAAGATATGTACAACAAGCCTTTAGTATCGCGTGGCCCCTCCCGGGTATGGGAGGCATCGACACCCAAAATGAAGTGCCAGATGAATCTAACAAAAAAAAAGGGTCCTCAACGCTTAAGAAAGTGCCCCGGAGAGCCCGAGCGGTCGCCTCCGTGGATCATAATGATTGTGTCCCGATTGTGATCAACGGTCTCCATACATATGTGCCACCCAAATGACCCCTTTTCCAGACAATTTCAGCTCTTGACTCCAGTTGATAACGAATGTTGATATGGAAAGTGTTCAATTACAGGTGTCATTTAACTAACCTCCATATACATTGCCATGACTGTCAGTGTCTATTTTGGATGCATTTTTTAGCCAGAAAAATGTCTCAATGAACTCAAAATCTCGGGAATCATCTCCACCCCCCCCCCCCCACCCGGGCTCGTATCCGGAAGAGGTCGAGACAGCACCCCAATCCCCTGCTATATATCCGCCAGCGCCAACACACGCAATGGTGTCAAGTGAACTCTTAGTTCATCCTGGCATTTGTGCCTGCATGTCACTCGCCCATCCACTGATCCAGGCCCAATTACCGGAATGGTAAGCGTAGCACTCTGCAAGCAGTGCCACCAACGGCAGTATAGGTCTAGTCACGTGGCGTCGTGGCCTGGCTATTATGTAGTGCAGACGTTAGCCGCCAGATGGTGGTCATTTACCCTTACAAACGCAGCCTTCATACAGTTGTTGGTATACAATCTAATTTTGTGTTGGTGCACTACCTATGGAACACGAATTCGTGATTTCACGTCTTTTTGTCTAATAAGTTTCTTTGATTAATTTTATTAGATTTAACCTCATTTGGCTATATGGCAACAATATTATTAGCATTTTAGTTTTTTGTAAGAGCCAATTTAAAGTTACTGGAGTGTCGTTGCACTGAATATATTTATATCACTCCTTTATATATATATTAAATATGTATATAAAAGAGTTGATTTTGGATCCCGCGGGTGTAACTATGCCTAAATCAGTGTCCGCAATGACAGGCGTTACTATGCAGGTGAAAGGGTGAGACGCACGCGGATATAAGATGAAGAAATGTTTCAGTTAGAGCAAGAGTCACACCGAAAATATCTCCGATCACCTCCCGGAAAAGGAAGACTATTGAGCATGTGGAAAACTGGGATGTTCCGGGTATATTTAAATTCGAAATTTAATAGTTAGTATCGCTATAACTGTAACTTCCCGCTTCCCTAACATACACAGGCAGATAGGCCACTTTCCTTTATCTAGAACAGTTTTTTCCCTTCGTGCCGTGTGTCAGGCAGATATGACCGCCGCGCAGGTTCCTTTTCACATGCGGTTTTAACAGCTTTTACGGTTGCCTGGTGCCCGGAAACAAAAAGCACCCGTCGAAATTTCCGCCGCCGTTTCCCATTTTTATCCTGCTCATTGCTCTTACAATACCTCGTGATGACGTATGGCGGCGCCACTGTTCGGGTCTGGGGAGTCTTTTGAGTTGTTTCCGGGGGTTCACGAACTGTCTCCTCGCGGCTGTTCTTCATCAGCCTGGGGCGACGTCTACCGGGAATCTACAGGCTTTGAAGCTCTTTTGGTCAGGTGATGTATTTTTAGGACCGACAGTTTTATTTTATGTTTTATGGGAAGGAGGAGTAAAGTGTGTGTGTGTGTGGGGGGGGGGGGAGGGGGGGGGGTAAGCATTATCACACCCTGTCGCCATAAAATAGGGGTTGACTATATGGCCGTTGGCCGCTGCTCTTGGCTCATCCCCCACCTCCTCCGCCTCCCACCTATCCTTCCCCGCGCCGCCACCCTTTACATCCGCACCCCCCAACCAGTCCGCCTCCACCACCCCCCCCCCCCAAACCCCTTACCTTCACACCTCCACGTGGTGCCCGCGTTGGCATAGCAGGACGCGGGCATAAAACGTGCACCCGCCACCGCCCTCTCCCCACCCCCCACCCCCCCGTTAGGTGGCGCTGCGGGCGCGAGAGGTAAAGTGCAGAGACTGGTTATCTGTGTTCAGCTCTTTGCCACGCGCAAGGACTTCCGACATGACAAATTGCCAAGACATGGCGATGGCACGGGAGGGGCAAAGGGCTGGGGAGGGGACTACGATCGAGGGGGGAGGGGGGGGGGGGCGACTGGAGGTGAAAGGTGCATGGCGCCTGGCTGTTTCTTTCAGGCTGGATCAATGCCTCAGCGATGTGAGGTGCGTTCCCCTTATTTATCTTAATCCCTCGCCTCGCGTTCTACCTGAGATCGTGACCGCGCTCAGAGAGACCGCAGGAACTGTAATGCGGTCTGAGAGTTTCTGTTTCCAGTGATGTAGATCGGCAGACTCTCTATATATGGACAAGAAGACATGCGGCTGTTGCCCGATGCTCGACGAGACAGGGACAATTGAGACTAAGCATTCCATACAGCACTGCGGGGGGAGGTGGAGGCGGAGGGAAGTGTTTGGGGGGTGGGGGGGAGTTGTTTTTTGTATACACTATTATCGAAAGACGTGGGGTTCCTTTTTTCTGTGCTGCCAGGACTGATGAGAACACTATGGCCTGTCTGGCCGAGGGGTGGGCGTGGAAGAAAGGAGTGGCGGGTGGGGGGGGGGGGGGTGGGGGGGCGTCGCTCCTCGATGTCTAGTCGAGGGTGCTGACGACAGCCCCCGGTTGTCTCTAGACACCCACGCCCCGGCCCCCGCCCCCCCCCCCCCCCCCTGCCCCCGCCCGCGCCCCCCTGCCACACCCATCCCCCCTGTAACCCGCCACAATACCCACCCATCCACCCACACACCTACAACGACACTGTCTGGTCTTGTCAATATTGTATCTGACACAGTACTGGATTCTCTGTATGTCTATGTATATATATATATAAAAATTTATATAGGCTTGCCTGTGCGTCGATATAGGCCGAGCAGGAAGGTTGCCATGGATACTCAACAGGTCCTTACATAGCCTCATGTTAGGGCAAGTGTTCTCTAGCTTCTAAGGGTCTGAGTCATCGACGCTAAACTATTATCGAGCATAAAATCTGGCCATTTTTGAAATGATAGTATATCTCAACCATTGTTGTGATATATGCTCACACGTAAGTGAGTTCAAACCTAACCTACTTGAAGACGAGCTCGGTAACAAATTGGACACTTGCTCAGCTGTCTTACTCTCAAGTGCATTCTTCGAAGATCCTGATATTTACGAGATTCTATAGTGAGCCGGGGACCACCTGGCGTTTCACGCTATGTTTCCGTGAGCAGAAACCAACACATTCTTGGGAAACATACGTAAAGAGAGATGGTATACATGTGTGAAGAGACCGTAGTACTTCACAGGATGATATTGGAACAATATAAACACTGAGAAATGAAACGAACATTTCGACAGCGTTATCGGTAATTATGCCGAGAGATGAACGCGCGCCCTATATGATAAATAATCAGTGTACCATTGCAGTTCATTATAATATAGTTCAAATACCATATCATAAGAAGCCATTACGGGCCATTTATTGTAGGGTTAAGTTACTTGTAATCAATATTTTAATAGCTTAAGATTTCAAGTCATTCTAACGGGGCACATTGCACAGTGCTGCATTAGGGGCTGCAGCGGGAATAAGATCACGACGAAGGTCATGATCAAGACTACCTTTATCTTAACATGTCAACAAACATATACAGTGGATCAGGCTGACAAGAAAAAAACATTGGCACTGGATAATGAGACTGTCATTAAGACTGTCAGTCGCTGGCATAAAATACTTAACCTAAACCCTTTCTATCTATCACTTCTATAACTGTAATCTGTAATACCAGACTTCTGGTATATATCTAGTACTTCAGCATATTGTAGATTTCTCACATTGGCCAGAATTATCTTTATAAGTAACTGCATATCACCTCTTTGTGTACATTGGAGGTCCAAGCTGGTGTATAATGGATGCCTATTAGGACGTGAGCGTCTTTTTAGAGATGGGGGCGGGGGGGGGGGGGGCGGGGGTACCTCTTGTGAATCGCAGATCCCTAAGGGTTAGGGAGAGCAATATCGAATATCCAAGCTGAGGACATTTTAAAGCTGGGCTCGATAGAAAAAACGCCATAATGGTGATATCGTGAATATCGAGGAATTCGCGGACTGCTATTATAATCGCGGTTAATAGGCAAAGGGTTATCGCATTGAACCAGCAATGGTACGAATAGCATTCCCCAGAAATTGCCCAAAACAGCTAATCGCGAATCTTCAGGAATTACTGGATGCCAAATACGGCCATTGGAATAAGTACCCAACCCCCCCTCACCCTCTTTGCTCCCGATTTGCATCGCGATATTCCTGGAACTTTAGCCTCATACAAGTGTATTACTCAGAAAACATCTCGTCTCTATATCTCGGTTTTAATGGGTAGATAAATGGGCCATTCAATGATAACGAACATTCTGCTTCCGGGATGTTTATAAGAGGCCACGAGTCGGATATGGCGACGTACAGTCTGTGAGGCTGATAGATTATATATTTTAGGACCACTATATCAGAGACAGTATTCCGGGCTAGAACCCTGGCTGCCAGGCATGTGACTGCATTCTGTTAACATTATGGCATCACGTGTGACTGGAGACGAATGGGTTTGGTAACGCTAGAGTCTGCCACGATGGTCGACGCTTGCAAGATTTGTTGGCGGTCTGTTTGTCTGGACCCATCCGTTCACGATGATTATACTCTTGAACACGCTGGCTGTGGCTCCTATGGGAGGGGGGCGGGCACTATTATTCAAATCTGTTGTGTGGGCGGGGGGGGGGGGCTGGGTGCCACGTGACGCTTGAGAGAAACTTGTGAGGGGGTTGGATTGGTTGGTTGGTTATTCAGGACGCTTTAACCACTTTTGGTCATATAGCGTCAATGGGAGGAGGGAGGGAGAGTGGAGCCATGTCCCCGTTAGGCTCTCAGGTGGCCAGAGGACCCAATGCGAGCGCTCGAGCCAAATGAGCTATCGTGCAGGTCCCGTGAGGGGGTTGAAGGCTGACGACTAGAGCGGGTTTGCCGGGGAAAAACCTAAACCGGTCTGGTCTGCATGAAGCGTGACATAGAGCTGGTCAGTCGAAAAAAGGACGGATTTTGGAGGTGAAAATGGGCAGGCTTTACCGCGGAACACTATCAAACCCAGCATGGTATTAAGTATCACCCTCCCCGTGGTTACCCCCCCCCCCCCTCCCCGAGTCCCCCTCATCCCATCCTCATGCTCAGTCTGCCGAGCCGAAGGGGGGCGATAATAGGAGCCCTAGTCAGGCAGCATTGTCGTCAACACGCGAGCCTTCATTTTGTCAGCGACTTTTGCTGAGTCATCGTCGCCGCCTTACGGGGAGATACGGAACCTCGGCGCTGCGCGGAGAGGAAACGGATCACTCGAAGGACGGAGGCGACTAAAGTAAGAACCGGTCCAGTCGATACTAAGTGCCTTCCATCGCAGCAATTAATCATCTTAAGTTCGTCGGCCAATGTCAACGACGAGGAAACAGGAGGGTATGGGTAGGGGTAGGTGTAGGGGTTAGGGTTGGGGGTAGGGGTAAGGGGTAGGGGTGGTGATCCTTGGGGACGGGCGGAGCAGTAGGGATGAGGATGTGGATGAGAAGGAGTGGGTATGGGAAAGGGAAAGAGGAGGGAGGGATGGTGGTAGGGAGTACATATCTTACGCTCGAAGCCAGTCGACAAGAATTATACGCACTTCAGCCTGTGGGGCACGCGATTGGGAAAAAGGCGGAGCAGGCGTACTCAGATGGCTTCAGTAGGCTATACGTGTATGTGAATGTCTGTGTGGCCGAGGTGGTTAATTAGGGAGGGGTAAAGGGGGCGCCATGCAGGTACTTCAGGCACGTGGGTGGTGGTTGTTTGCATTGCATGCGGAGACAGAGACAGCCAAAAAAAGGTATATTTAAAAACAAAAATGGCGGCGTTTTGTTCGCCTGCTTCGCGTGGGGTCCCAAGTCTCCGTTAAAGGTGATTGGCTTGGTGATTGCATTGATTTAGGGTCGGTGAGGGCGGAGGGGTAGGGGGAGGGGCCTTGGCTGCATGGAGAGAGGGATGTGGGCGGGGAGGGGGTGGGGGTGGGGGGGGGGCGTGACGATATGGCGGCTGCAAGGAGTATTCCAATGATACCCGGAGCTCCATTGGAACAGACATCGATTCAATGCTAACATGGCAAAGGAAATACGGTAATTGATGGCAGCCGAATGTGTTGACGGAAACCGCGTGGGGTAGGGGGCAGGGGGGGGGGGGGTATGAGAGTGGCAGGGAGATGAAGGTGTAGTGTATGTGTTTAGGGGAGAGGGAAGAAGGACGCTATATGAATATATATCCACCGATGCCTCCCATCCTCCCCATACACCCCCCACCCCCTTCCCATTTACCGACATCACCCCCAACCCCCCCCCCCCATATACCTTCCTCCTTAATTCCTATCCAGTGTCACTCGTCACGTCCACCCCATCCATTCCCCATTTATCGCCCACCCACCCCCTACGCTCCACACCCCCCGCCAGTCACTGCCACCACCGACCACCGCCCATCCTACCGTATTTGCCCAGGAACAGTTCCCTGTGAATAGAATCGGCCCTGGCCGCCGACATTTCTATGGCCCCACGCAAGCAAGCAAGTCGATATAAATCTCCGGTAGATGGCGACACGGTGCACCGTGACTTTTGGGGTTGGCACATAAGCCCGTACCATGAATTCCCATCCCTCCACGAGACTTCCAACCTGGTCGACACACGGTTAGGGGTGGGGTGGGGGTTGATGGGGAGGGGGGTGGGGAGCTGGGGATGGGGCGGAATTGGAGGTCATTATATATATCACCAAGGCCAGTGTCGGTTTGTCACGTGGCTACGCAGCGTTTCCCATTCGCGTTTCCCATTCAATTTGGTAACTATGGTAACCCACGCTATATGTCATGGGGCTTATGTACCAACAAATTTTGTCTATCCTTGTAATCCGACTACAAATAAATAAATTAGGTTTATAGCGTTTAGTCTCATATGATGGTTATTATAGCATTCGTTGGGATCCTTAGTAAATATTGCAGGTGAGAGGGGATTAAGAAGGACATTATTTGAAGGTAATCCTAGAGTGTTCGTCTCCTCAGCCCTTCCCACCCACTCCCATCACGGTGTCTCTCTCTCCTCACCCCTCCCAGCCCCCTCCCATCACCATGTCCCTGTCTCCTCACCCCTCCCAGCCCCCTGCCATCAGGGTGTCTCTCTCTCCTCACCCCTCCCCGCCCCCTCCCATCACCGTGTCGCTGTCTCCTGACCCCTCCCAGCCCCCTCCCATCACCGTGCCCCTGTCTCCTTAACCCTCCCAGCCCCCTCACATCACCGTGTCCCTGTCCCCTCATCCATCCCAGCCCCCTCCCATCACCGTGTCCCTGTCTCCTCACCCCTCCCCGCCCCCTCCCATCACCGTGTCCCTGTCTCCTCACTCCTCCCAGCCCCCCCCCTACCCCTATCGCCATGTCCCTGTCTCCTCACCCCTCCCAGCCTCCTCCCATCACGGTGTCTCTCTCGCCTCACCCCTCCCTGTCCCCTCCCATCACCGTGTCCCTGTCTCCTCACCCCTCCCAGCCCCCTCACATCACCGTGTCCCTGTCTCCTCACCCATCCCAGCCCCTCCCATCACCGTGTCCCTGTCTCCTCACCCCTCCCAGCCCCCTCCCATCACCGTGTCCCTGTCTCCTCACCCCTCCCAGCCCCCCCCCCCCCTACCCCTATGGCCATGTCCCTGTCTCCTCACCCCTCCCAGCCCCCCCCTACCCCTATGGCCATGTCCCTGTCTCCTCACCCCTCCCAGCCCCCTCCCATCACCGTGTCCCTGTCTCCTCATACCGCCCAGCCCCCTCCCATCACCGTGTCCCTGTCTCCTCACCACTCCCAGCCCCCTCCCATCACCGTGTCCCTGTCTCCTAACCCCTCCCAGCCCCCTGCCATCAGGGTGTCTCTCTCTCCTCACCCCTCCCAACCCCTCCCATCACCGTGTCGCTGTCTTCTGACCCCTCCCAGCCCCCTCCCATCACCGTGCCCCTGTCTCCTTAACCCTCCCAGCCCCCTCCCATCACCGTGTCCCTGTCTCCTCACCCCTCCCCGCCCCCTCCCATCACCGTGTCCCTGTCTCCTCACCCCTCCCAGCCCCCCCCCCCCTACCCCTATCGCCATGTCCCTGTCTCCTCACCCCTCCCAGCCTCCTCCCATCACGGTGTCTCTCTCGCCTCACCCCTCCCTGTCCCCTCCCATCACCGTGTCCCTGTCTCCTCACCCCTCCCAGCCCCCTCACATCACCGTGTCCCTGTCTTCTCACCCATCCCAGCCCCCTCCCATCACCGTGTCCCTGTCTCCTCACCCCTCCCAGCCCCCTCCCATCACCGTGTCCCTGTCTCCTCACCCCTCCCAGCCCCCCCCTACCCCTATGGCCATGTCCCTGTCTCCTCACCCCTCCCAGCCCCCTCCCATCACCGTGTCCCTGTCTCCTCACCCCTCCCAGCCCCCTCCCATCACCGTGTCCCTGTCTCCCCACCCCTCCGAGCCCTCTCCCATCACCGTGTCCCTGTCTCCTCACCCCTCCCAGCCCCCTCCCATCACCGTGTCCCTGTCTCCTCACCCCTCCCAGCCCCCTTCCACCACCATGTCGCTGTCTCCTCACCCTCCCAGCCCCCTCCCATCACCCTGTCCCTGTCTCCTCACCCCTCCCAGCCACTCCCATCACCGTGTCCCTGTCTCCTCACCCCTCCCAGCCCCCTTCCACCACCATGTCGCTGTCTCCTCACCCTCCCAGCCCCCTCCCATCACCCTGTCCCTGTCTCCTCACCCCTCCCAGCCCCTCCCATCACCGTGTCCCTGTCTCCCCACCCCTCCGAGCCCTCTCCCATCACCGTGTCCCTGTCTCCTCACCCCTCCCAGCCCCCTCCCATCACCGTGTCCCTGTCTCCTCACCCGTCCCAGCCCCCTTCCACCACCATGTCGCTGTCTCCTCACCCTCCCAGCCCCCTCCCATCACCCTGTCCCTGTCTCCTCACCCCTCCCAGCCCCTCCCATCACCGTGTCCCTGTCTCCTCACCCCTCCCAGCCCCTCCCATCACCGTGTCCCTGTCTCCGCACTCTCCCAGCCCCCTCCCATCACCATGTCCCTGTCTCCTCACCCCTCCCAGCCCCCTCCCATCACCGTGTCCCTGTCTCCGCACCCTCCCAGCCCCCTCCCATCACCCTGTCCCTGTCTCCTCACCACTCCCAGCCCCTCCCATCACCGTGTCCCTGTCTCCGCACCCTCCCAGCCCCCTCCCATCACCATGTCCCTGTCTCCTCACCCCTCCCAGCCCCCTCCCATCACCATGTCCCTATCTCCTCACCCCTCCCAGCCCCCTCCCATCACCCTGTCCCTGTCTCCTCATCCCTCTCAGCCCCCTCCCATCATCGTATCCCTATCTCCTCACCCCTCCCAGCCACCTCCCATCACCGTGTCCCTGTCTCCTCACCCCTCCCAGCCCCCCCCCCCTACCCCTATCGCCATGTCCCTGTCTCCTCACCCCTCCCAGCCCCCTCCCATCACCGTGTCCCTGTCTCCTCACCCCTCCCAGCCCCCTCCCATCACCGTGTCCCTGTCTCCTCACCCCTCCCAGCCCCCTTCCATCACCATGTCCCTGTCTCCTCACCCCTCCCTGCCCCCTCCCATCACCGTGTCCCTGTCTCCTCACCCCTCCCAGCCCCCTCCCATCACCGTGTCCCTATCTCCCCCTCCCATCACCATGTCCCTATCCCCTCACCCCTCCCAGCCCCCTCCCATCACCGTGTCCCTGTCTCCTCATCCCTCCCAGC
Organism: Arenicola marina; assembly: GCA_964019135.1. NCBI lineage: Eukaryota > Metazoa > Annelida > Polychaeta > Arenicolidae > Arenicola > Arenicola marina. Next base: position 24,751,806 of record OZ025257.1, read on the forward strand.
CCCTTCCCATCACCGTGTCCCTATCTCCTCACCCCTTCCAGCCCCCTCCCATCACCCTGTCCCTGTCTCCTCATCCCTCCCAGCCCCCTCCCATCACCGTGTCCCTGTCTCCTCACCCCTCCCAGCCACCTCCCATCACCGTGTCCCTGTCTCCTCACCCCTCCCAACCCCCTCCCATCACCGTGTCCCTGTCTCCTCACCACTCCCAACCCCCTCCCATCACCATGTCCCTATCTCCTCACCCCTCCCAGCCCCCTCCCATCACCGTGTCCCTGTCTCCTCACCCCTCCCAGCCCCCTTCCATCACCATGTTCCTGTCTCCTCACCCCTCCGTGCCCCCTCCCATCACCGTGTCCCTGTCTCCTCACCCCTCCCAGCCCCCTCCCATCACCGTGTCCCTGTCTCCTCACCACTCCCAGCCCCCTCCCATCACCGTGTCTCTATCTCCCCCTCCCATCACCATGTCCCTATCTCCTCACCCCTCCCAGCCCCCTCCCATCACCCTGTCCCTGTCTCCTCATCCCTCCCAGCCCCCTCCCATCACCGTGTCCCTGTCTCCTCACCCCTCCCAGCCCTTTCCCATCACCAGGTCCCTATCTCCTCACCCCTCCCAGCCCCCTCCCATCACCGTGTCCCTGTCTCCTCATCCCGCCCAGCCCCCTCCCATCACCGTGTCCCTGTCTCCTCACCACTCCCAGCCCCCTCCCATCACCGTGTCCCTGTCTCCTCACCCCTCCCAACCCCCTCCCATCACCATGTCCCTATCTCCTCACCCCTCCCAGCCCCCTCCCATCACCGTGTCCCTGTCTCCTCACCCCTCCCAGCTCCCTTCCATCACCATGTCCCTGTCTCCTCACCCCTCCCTGCCCCCTCCCATCACCGTGTCCCTGTCTCCTCACCCCTCCCAGCCCCCTCCCATCACCGTGTCCCTGTCTCCTCACCACTCCCAGCCCCCTCCCATCACCGTGTCCCTATCTCCTCACCCCTCCCAGCCCCCTCCCATCACCGTGTCCCTGTCTCCTCACCCCTGCCAGCCCCCTCCCATCACCGTGTCCCTGTCTCCTCACCCCTCCCAGCCCCCTCCCATCACCTTGTCCCTATCTCCTCACCCCTCCCAGACCCCTCCCATCACCGTGTCCCTGTCTCCTCACCCCTCCCAGCCACCTCCCATCACCATGTCCCTATCTCCTCACCCCTCCCAGCCCCCTCCCATCACCGTGTCCCTGTCTCCTCACCCCTCTCAGCCCCCTCCCATCACCGTGTCCCTGTCTCCTCACCCCTCTCAGGCCTCTCCCATCACCATGTCCCTATCTCCTCACCCCTCCCAGCCACCTCCCATCACCATGTCCCTATCTCCTCACCCCTCCCAGCCCCCTCCCATCACCGTGTCCCTGTCTCCTCACCCCTCCCAGCCACCTCCCATCACCATGTCCCTCTCTCCTCACCCCTCTCAGCCCCCTCCCATCACCGTGTCCCTGTCTCCTCACCCCTCCCAGCCCCCTCCCATCACCGTGTCCCTATCTCCATACCCCTCCCAGCCCCTTCCCATCACCGTGTCCCTGTCTCCTCACCCCTCCCAGCCCCCTCCCATCACCGTGTTCCTGTCTCCTCACCCCTCCCAGCCCCCTTCCATCACCGTGTCGCTGTCTCCTCACCCCTGCCAGCCCCCTTCCATCACCGTGTCGCTGTCTCCTCACCCTCCCAGCCCCCTCCCATCACCGTGTCCCAGTCTCCTCACCCCTCCTAGCCCCCTCCCATCACCCTGTCCCTGTCTCCTCACCCCTCCCAGCCCCTCCCATCACCGTGTCCCTGTCTCCGCACCCTCCCAGCCCCCTCCCATCACCGTGTCCCTGTCTCCTCACCACTACCAGCCCCCTCCCATCACCGTGTCCCTGTCTCCTCATCTCTCCCAGCCTCCTCCCATCACCGTGTCGCTGTCTCCCCACCCTCCCAGCCCCCTCCCATCACCGTGTTCCTGTCTCCTCACCCCTCCCAGCCCCCTCCCATCACCGTGTCCCTGTCTCCACACCCCTCCCAGCCCCCTTCCATCACCGTGTCCCTGTCTGCGCACCCTTCCAGCCCCCTCCCATCACCATGTCCCTATCTCCTCACCCCTCCCAGCCCCCTCCCATCACCCTGTCCCTGTCTCCTTAGCCCTCCCAGCCCCCTCCCATCACCATGTCCCTATCTCCTCACCCCTCCCAGGTCCCTCCCATCACCGTGTCCCTGTCTCCTCATCCCTCCCAGCCCCCACCCATCACCGTGTCCCTGTCTCCTCACCCCTCCCAGCCCCCTCCCATCACCATGTCCATGTCTCCTCACCCTCCCAGCTCCCTCCCGTCACCGTGTCCCTGTCTCCTCACCCCTCCCAGCCCCCTCCCATTACCCTGTCCCTGTCTCCTCACCCCTCCCAGCCCCCTCCCATCACCGTGTCCCTATCTCCATACCCCTCCCAGCCCCCTCCCATCACCGTGTCCCTGTCTCCTCACCCCTCCCAGCCCCCTCCCATCACCGTGTTCCTGTCTCCTCACCCTCCCAGCCCCCTCCCATCACCGTGTCCCAGTCTCCTCACCCCTCCTAGCCCCCTCCCATCACCCTGTCCCTGTCTCCTCACCCCTCCCAGCCCCTCCCATCACCGTGTCCCTGTCTCCGCACCCTCCCAGCCCCCTCCCATCACCGTGTCCCTGTCTCCTCACCACTACCAGCCCCCTCCCATCACCGTGTCCCTGTCTCCTCATCTCTCCCAGCCTCCTCCCATCACCGTGTCGCTGTCTCCCCACCCTCCCAGCCCCCTCCCATCACCGTGTTCCTGTCTCCTCACCCCTCCCAGCCCCCTCCCATCACCGTGTCCCTGTCTCCACACCCCTCCCAGCCCCCTTCCATCACCGTGTCCCTGTCTGCGCACCCTTCCAGCCCCCTCCCATCACCATGTCCCTATCTCCTCACCCCTCCCAGCCCCCTGCCATCACCCTGTCCCTGTCTCCTTAGCCCTCCCAGCCCCCTCCCATCACCATGTCCCTATCTCCTCACCCCTCCCAGCCCCCTCCCATCACCGTGTCCCTGTCTCCTCATCCCTCCCAGCCCCCACCCATCACCGTGTCCCTGTCTCCTCACCCCTCCCAGCCCCCTCCCATCACCCTGTCCATGTCTCCTCACCCTCCCAGCTCCCTCCCATCAACGTGTTCCTGTCTCCTCACCATTCCCAGACCCCTCCCATCACCATGTCCCTATCTCCTCACCCCTCCCAGCCTCTTCCCATCACCGTGTCCCTGTCTCCTCACCCCTCCCAGCCCCCTTCCATCACCGTGTCCCTGTCTCCTCACCCCTCCCAGCCCCCTCCCATCACCATGTCGCTGTCTCCTCACCCCTCCAACCCCCCCCACCCATCACCGTGTCCCTGTCTCCTCACCCCTCCCAGCCCCCCTCCCATCACCATGTCCCTGTCTCCTCACCCCTCCCAGCCCCCTCCCATCACCGTGTTCCTGTCTCCTCACCACTCCCAGCCCCCTCCCATCACCATGTCCCGATCTCCTCACCCCTCCCCGCCCCCTCCCATCAACGTGTGCCTGTCTCCTCATCCCTCCCAGCCCCCTCCCATCACCGTGTCCCTGTCTCCTCACCCCTCCCAGCTCCCTCCCATCACCATGTCCCGATCTCCTCACCCTCCCAGCCCTATCCCATCACCGTGTCCCTGTCTCCTCACCCCTCCCAGCCCCCTCCCATCACCATGTCCCTGTCTCCTCATCCCTCCCAGCCCCCTCCCATCACCGTGTCCCTGTCTCCTCACCCATCCCAGACCCCTCCCATCACCATGTCCCTATCTCCTCACCCCTCCCCGCCCCCTCCCATCACCGTGTCGCTGTCTCTTCACCCCTATAACTCCCCCCCCCCCATCACCGTGTCCCTGTCTCCTCACCCCTCCCCGCCCCCTCCCATCAACGTGTCCCTGTCTCCTCACCCCTCCCAGCCCCCTCCCATCACCGTGTCCCTGTCTCCTCACCACTCCCAGCCCCCTCCCATCACCATGTCCCTATCGCCTCACCCCTCCCAGCCCCCTCCCATCGCCGTGTCCCTGTCTCCTCACCCCTCCCAGCCCCCTCCCATCACCGTGTCCCTGTCTCCTCACCCCTCCCAGCCCCCTCCCATCACCGTGTCCCTGTCTCCTCACCCCTCCCAGCCCCCTCCCATCACCGTGTCCCTGTCTCCTCACCCACCCAGCCCTCTCCCATCACCGTGTCCCTGTCTCCTCACCCCTCCCAGCCCCCTCCCATCACCATGTCCCTGTCTCCTCATCCCTCCCAGCCCCCTCCCATCACCATGTCCCTGTCTCCTCATCCCTCCCAGCCCCCTCCCATCACCGTGTCCCTGTCTCCTCACCCCTCCCAGACCCCTCCCATCACCATGTCCCTATCTCCTCACCCCTCCCCGCCCCCTCCCATCACCGTGTCGCTGTCACTTCACCCCTCCAACTCCCCCCCCCCCATCACCGTGTCCCTGTCTCCTCACCCCTTCCAGCCCCTCCCATCACCGTGTCCCTGTCTCCTCACCCCTCGCAGCCCCCTCCCATCACCATGTCCCTATCTCCTCACCCCTCCCAGCCCCCTCCCATCACCCTGTCCCTGTCTCCTCACCGCTCCCAGCCCCTCCCATCACCGGGTCCCTGTCTCCGCACCCTCCCAGCCCCCTCCCATCACCGTGTCCCTGTCTCCTCACCACTCCCAGCCCCCTCCCATCACCATGTCCCTATCGCCTCAACCCTCCCAGCCCCCTCCCATCACCCTGTCCCTGTCTCCTCATCCCTCCCAGCCCCCTCCCATCACCGTGTCGCTGTCTCCTCACCCTCCCAGCCCCCTCCCATCACCGTGTCGCTGTCTCCTCACCCCTCCCAGCCCCCTCCCATCGCCGTGTCCCTGTCTCCTCACCCCTCCCAGCCCCCTTCCACCACCGTGTCGCTGTCTCCTCACCCTCCCAGCCCCCTCGCATCACCGTGTCCCTGTCTCCTCATCCCTCCCAGCCCCCTCCCATCACCGTGTCGCTGTCTCCTCACCCTCCCAGCCCCCTCCCATCACCGTGTCGCTGTCTCCTCACCCCTCCCAGCCCCCTCCCATCACCATGTCCCTGTCTCCTCACCCCTCCCAGCCCCCTTCCACCACCGTGTCGCTGTCTCCTCACCCTCCCAGCCCCCTCCCATCACCGTGTCCCTGTCTCCTCACCCCTCACAGCCCCCTCCCATAACCCTGTCCCTGTCTCCTCACCCCTCCCAGCCCCCTCCCATCACCGTGTCCCTGTCTCCTCACCCCTCCCAACCCCCTCCCATCACCATGTCCCTATCTCCTCACCCCTCCCAGCCCCCTCCCATCACCCTGTCCCTGTCTCCTCATCCCTCCCAGCCCCCTCCCATCACCGTGTCCTTGTCTCCTCACCTCTCCCAGCCCCCTCCCATCACCCTGTCCCTGTCTCCTCATCCCTCCCAGCCCCCTCCCATCACCGTGTCCCTGTCTCCTCCTCCCTCCCAGCCCCCACCCATCACCGTGTCCCTATCTCCTCACCCCTCCCAGCCCCCTCCCATCACCGTGTCCCTGTCTCCTCATCCCTCCCAGCCCCCACCCATCACCGTGTCCCTGTCTCCTCACCCCTCCCAGCCCCCTCCCATCGCCGTGTCCCTGTCTCCTCACCCCTCCCAGCCCCCTCCCATCACCCTGTCCCTGTCTCCTCATCCCTCCCAGCCCCCTCCCATCACCGTGTCCTTGTCTCCTCACCCCTCCCAGCTCCCTCCCATCACCCTGTCCCTGTCTCCTCATCCCTCCCAGCCCCCTCCCATCACCGTGTCCCTGTCTCCTCCTCCCTCCCAGCCCCCACCCATCACCGTGTCCCTATCTCCTCACCCCTCCCAGCCCCCTCCCATCACCGTGTCCCTGTCTCCTCACCACTCCCAGCCCCCTCCCATCACCATGTCCCGATCTCCTCACCCTCCCAGCCCTCTCCCATCACCGTGTCCCTGTCTCCTCACCCCTCCCAGCCCCCTCCCATCACCATGTCCCTGTCTCCTCATCCCTCCCAGCCCCCTCCCATCACCGTGTCCCTGTCTCCTCACCCCTCCCAGACCCCTCCCATCACCATGTCCCTATCTCCTCACCCCTCCCCGCCCCCTCCCATCACCGTGTCGCTGTCTCTTCACCCCTATAACTCCCCCCCCCCATCACCGTGTCCCTGTCTCCTCACCCCTCCCAGCCCCCTTCCATCACCGTGTCGCTGTCTCCTCACCCTCCCAGCCCCCTCCCATCAACGTGTCCCTGTCTCCTCACCCCTCACAGCCCCCTCCCATCACCCTGTCCCTGTCTCCTCACCCCTCCCAGCCCCTCCCATCACCGTGTCCCTGTCTCCGCACCCTCCCAGCCCCCTCCCATCACCGTGTCCCTGTCTCCTCACCACTCCCAGCCCCCTCCCATCACCATGTCCCTATCGCCTCACCCCTCCCAGCCCCCTCCCATCGCCGTGTCCCTGTCTCCTCATCCCTCCCAGCCCCCATGTCCCGATCTCCTCACCCACCCAGCCCTCTCCCATCACCGTGTCCCTGTCTCCTCACCCCTCCCAGCCCCCTCCCATCACCATGTCCCTGTCTCCTCATCCCTCCCAGCCCCCTCCCATCACCGTGTCCCTGTTTCCTCAGCCCTCCCAGACCCCTCCCATCACCATGTCCCTATCTCCTCACCCCTCCCCGCCCCCTCCCATCACCGTGTCGCTGTCTCTTCACCCCTCCAACTCCCCCCCACATCATCGTGTCCCTGTCTCCTCACCCCTCCCAGCCCCTCCCATCACCGTGTCCCTGTCTCCTCACCCCTCGCAGCCCCCTCCCATCACCATGTCCCTATCTCCTCACCCCTCCCAGCCCCCTCCCATCACCCTGTCCCTGTCTCCTCACCGCTCCCAGCCCCTCCCATCACCGGGTCCCTGTCTCCGCACCCTCTCAGCCCCCTCCCATCACCGTGTCCCTGTCTCCTCACCACTCCCAGCCCCCTCCCATCACCATGCCCCTATCGCCTCAACCCTCCCAGCCCCCTCCCATCACCCTGTCCCTGTCTCCTCATCCCTCCCAGCCCCCTCCCATCACCGTGTCGCTGTCTCCTCACCCTCCCAGCCCCCTCCCATCACCGTGTTCCTGTCTCCTCACCCCTCCCAGCCCCCTCCCATCACCATGCCCCTATCGCCTCAACCCTCCCAGCCCCCTCCCATCACCCTGTCCCTGTCTCCTCATCCCTCCCAGCCCCCTCCCATCACCGTGTCGCTGTCTCCTCACCCCTCCCAGCCCCCTCCCATCGCCGTGTCCCTGTCTCCTCACCCGTCCCAGCCCCCTTCCACCACCGTGTCGCTGTCTCCTCACCCTCCCAGCCCCCTCCCATCACCGTGTCCCTGTCTCCTCACCCCTCACAGCCCCCTCCCATCACCCTGTCCCTGTCTCCTCACCCCTCCCAGCCCCCTCCCATCACCGTGTCCCTGTCTCCTCACCCCTCCCAACCCCCTCCCATCACCATGTCCCTATCTCCTCACCCCTCCCAGCCCCCTCCCATCACCCTGTCCCTGTCTCCTCATCCCTCCCAGCCCCCTCCCATCACCGTGTCCTTGTCTCCTCACCCCTCCCAGCCCCCTCCCATCACCCTGTCCCTGTCTCCTCATCCCTCCCAGCCCCCTCCCATCACCGTGTCCCTGTCTCCTCACCCCTCCCAGCCCCCTCCCATCCCCGTGTCCCTGTCTCCTCATCCCTCCCAGCCCCCTCCCATCACCGTGTCCCTTTCTCCTCACCCCTCCCAGCCCCCTCCCATCACCATGTCCATGTCTCCTCACCCTCCCAGCCCCCTCCCATCACCGTGTCCCTGTCTCCTCACCCCTCCCAGCCCCCTCCCATCACCCTGTCCCTGTCTCCTCATCCCTGTCAGCCCCCTCCAATCACCGTGTTCCTGTGTCCTCACCCCTCCCAGCCCCCTCCCATCACCGTGTCCCTGTCTCCTCACCCCTCCCAGCCCCCTTCCATCACCGTGTCCCTGTCTCCTCACCCATCCCATCCCCCTCCCATCACGGTGTCCCTCTCTCCTCACCCCTCTTCGCCCCCTCCCATCACCATGTCGCTGTCTCCTCACCCCTCCAACCCCCCCACCCACCCTTCACCGTGTCCCTGTCCGCTCACCCCTCCCAGCCCCCTCCCATCACCATGTCCCTGTCTCCTCACCCCTCCCAGCCCCCTCCCATCACCCTGTCCCTGTCTCCTCACCCCTTCCAGCCCCTCCCATCACCGTGTCCCTGTCTCCGCACCCTCCCATCCCCCTCCCATCACCGTGTCCCTGTCTCCTCACCACTCCCAGCCCCCTCCCATCACCGTGTCCCTGTCTCCTCACCCCTCGCAGCCCCCTCCCATCACCATGTCCCGATCTCCTCACCCCTCCCAGCCCCCTCCCATCACCCTGTCCCTGTCTCCTCATCCCTCCCAGCCCCCTCCCATCACCATGTCCCTATCTCCTCACCCCTCCCAGCCTCTTCCCATCACCGTGTCCCTGTCTCCTCACCCCTCCCAGCCCCCTTCCATCACCGTGTCCCTGTCTCCTCACCCATCCCATCCCCCTCCCATCACGGTGTCCCTCTCTCCTCACCCCTCTTCGCCCCCTCCCATCACCATGTCGCTGTCTCCTCACCCCTCCAACCCCCCCCCCACCCTTCACCGTGTCCCTGTCCGCTCACCCCTCCCAGCCCCCTCCCATCACCATGTCCCTGTCTCCTCACCCCTCCCAGCCCCCTCCCATCACCCTGTCCCTGTCTCCTCACCCCTTCCAGCCCCTCCCATCACCGTGTCCCTGTCTCCGCACCCTCCCAGCCCCCTCCCATCACCGTGTCCCTGTCTCCTCACCACTCCCAGCCCCCTCCCATCACCGTGTCCCTGTCTCCTCACCCCTCGCAGCCCCCTCCCATCACCATGTCCCGATCTCCTCACCCCTCCCAGCCCCCTCCCATCACCCTGTCCCTGTCTCCTCATCCCTCCCAGCCCCCTCCCATCACCGTGTCCCTGTCTCCTCACCCCTCCCAGCCCCCTCCCATCACCATGTCCCTATCTCCTCACCCCTCCCAGCCCCCTCCCATCACCGTGTCCCTGTCTCCTCATCCCTCCCAGCCCCCTCCCATCACCGTGTCCCTGTCTCCTCACCCCTCCCAACCCCCTCCCATCACCATGTCCCTATCTCCTCACCCCTCCCAGCCCCCTCCCATCACCGTGTCCCTGTCTCCTCATCCCTCCCAGCCCCCTCCCATCACCCTGTCCCTGTCTCCTCACCACTCCCAGCCCCCTCCCATCACCATGTCCCTATCTCCTCACCCCTCCCAGCCCCCTCCCATCACCCTGTCACTGTCTCCTCATCCCTCCCAGCCCCCTCCCATCACCGTGTCCCTGTCTCCTCACCCCTCCCAGCCCCCTCCCATCACCATGTCCCTATCTCCTCACCCCTCCCAGCCCCCTCCCATCACCGTGTCCCTGTCTCCTCATCCCTCCCAGCCCCCTCCCATCACCGTGTCCCTGTCTCCTCACCCCTCCCAGCCCCCTCCCATCACAATGTCCCTATCTCCTCACCCCTCCCAGCCCCCTCCCATCACCGTGTCCCTGTCTCCTCATCCCTCCCAGCCCCCTCCCATCCCCGTGTCCCTGTCTCCTCACCCCTCCCAGCCCCCTCCCATCACAATGTCCCTATCTCCTCACCCGTCCCAGCCCCCTCCCATCACCGTGTCCCTGTCTCCTCACCACTCCCAGCCCCCTCCCATCACCATGTCCCTATCTCCTCACCCCTCCCAGCCCCCTCCCATCACCCTGTCCCTGTCTCCTCATCCCTCCCAGCCCCCTCCCATCACCGTGTCCCTGTCTCCTCACCCCTCCCAGCCCCCTCCCATCACCATGTCCCTATCTCCTCACCCCTCCCAGCCCCCTCCCATCACCGTGTCCCGATCTCCTCACCACTCCCAGCCCCCTCCCATCACCCTATCCCTGTCTCCTCACCCCTCCCAGCCCCCTCCCATCACCGTGTCTCTGTCTCCTCATCCCTCCCAGCCCCCTCCCATCACCGTGTCCCTGTCTCCTCACCCCTCCCAGCCCCCTCCCATCACCCTGTCCCTATCTCCTCACCCCTCCCAGCCCCCTCCCATCACCGTGTCCCTGTCTCCTCATCCCTCCCAGCCCCCTCCCATCACCGTGTCCCTGTCTCCTCACCCCTCCCAGCCCCCTCCCATCACAATGTCCATGTCTCCTCACCCTCCCAGCCCCCTCCCACCACCGTGTCCCTGTCTCCTCACCCCTCCCAGCCCCCTCCCATCACCGTGTCCTTATCTCCTCACCCCTCCCAGACCCCTCGCATCACCGTGTCCCTGTCTCCTCACCCCTCCCAGCCCCCTCCCATCACAATGTCCCTATCTCCTCACCCCTCCCAGCCCCCTCCCATCACCGTGTCCCTGTCTCCTCACCACTCCCAGCCCCCTCCCATCACCATGTCCTTATCTCCTCACCCCTCCCAGCCCCCTCTCATCACCGTGTCCCTGTTACCTCATCCCTCCCAGCCCCCTCCCATCACCGTGTCCCTGTCTCCTCACCCCTCCCAGCCCCCTCCCATCACCATGTCCCTATCTCCTCACCCCTCCCAGCCCCCTCCCATCACCGTGTCCCTGTCTCCTCATCCCTCCCAGCCCCCTCCCATCACCATGTCTCTGTCTCCTCACCCTCCCAGCCCTCTCCCGTCACCGTGTCCCTGTCTCCTCACCCCTCCCAGCCCCCTCCCATCACCCTGTCCCTGTCTCCTCATCCCTCCCAGCCCCCTCCCATCACCGTGTCCCTGTCTCCTCACCCCTCCCAGCCCCCTCCCATCACCATGTCCCTATCTCCTCACCCCTCCCAGCCCCCTCCCATCACCATGTCCCTGTCTCCTCACCCCTCTCAGCCCCCTCCCATCACCGTGTCCCTGTGTCCTCACCCCTCCAAGCCCCCTCCCATCACCATGTCCCTGTCTCCTCACCCTCCCAGCCCTCTCCCGTCACCGTGTCCCTGTCTCCTCACCCCTCCCAGCCCCCTCCCATCACAATGTCCCTATCTCCTCACCCCTCCCAGCCCCCTCCCATCACCGTGTCCCTGTCTCCTCACCACTACCAGCTCCCTCCCATCACCATGTCCCTATCTCCTCACCCCTCCCAGCCCCCTCCCATCACCCTGTCCCTGTCTCCTCATCCCTCCCAGCCCCCTCCCATCACCGTGTCCCTGTCTCCTCACCCCTCCCAGCCCCCTCCCATCACCCTGTCCCTATCTCCTCACCCCTCCCAGCCCCCTCCCATCACCGTGTCCCTGTCTCCTCATCCCTCCCAGCCCCCTCCCATCACCGTGTCCCTGTCTCCTCACCCCTCCCAGCCCCCTCCCATCACAATGTCCATGTCTCCTCACCCTCCCAGCCCCCTCCCACCACCGTGTCCCTGTCTCCTCACCCCTCCCAGCATCCTGCCATCACCGTGTCCCTATCTCCTCACCCCACCCAGACCCCTCGCATCACCGTGTCCCTGTCTCCTCACCCCTCCCAGCCCCCTCCCATCACAATGTCCATGTCTCCTCACCCTCCCAGCCCCCTCCCATCACCCTGTCCCTGTCTCCTCATCCCTCCCAGCCCCCTCCCATCACCGTGTCCCTGTCTCCTCACCCCTCCCAGCCCCCTCCCATCACCGTGTCCCTGTCTCCTCATCCCTCCCAGCCCCCTCCCATCACCGTGTCCCTGTCTCCTCACCCCTCCCAGGCCCCTCCCATCACCATGTCCCTATCTCCTCACCCCTCCCAGCCCCCTCCCATCACCGTGTCCCTGTCTCCTCATCCCTCCCAACCCCCTCCCATCACCATGTCTCTGTCTCCTCACCCTCCCAGCCCTCTCCCGTCACCGTGTCCCTGTCTCCTCACCCCTCCCAGCCCCCTCCCATCACCCTGTCCCTGTCTCCTCATCCCTCCCAGCCCCCTCCCATCACCGTGTCCCTGTCTCCTCACCCCTCCCAGCCCCCTCCCATCACCATGTCCCTGTCTCCTCACCCCTCTCAGCCCCCTCCCATCACCGTGTCCCTGTCTCCTCACCCCTCCCAGCCCCCTCCCATCACCATGTCCCTGTCTCCTCACCCTCCCAGCCCTCTCCCGTCACCGTGTCCCTGTCTCCTCACCCCTCCCAGCCCCCTCCCATCACCCTGTCCCTGTCTCCTCATCCCTCCCAGCCCCCTCCCATCACCATGTCCCTGTCTGCTCACCCCTCCCAGCCCCCTCCCATCACCATGTCCCTGTCTCCTCACCCCTCCCAGACCCCTCCCATCACCATGTCCCTATCTCCTCACCCCTCCCCGCCCCGTCACATCACCGTGTCGCTGTCTCCTCACCCCTCCAACCCTCCCCCCCCCATCACCGTGTCCCTGTCTCCTCACCCCTCCCAGCCCCCTCCCATCACCGTGTCCCTGTCTCCTCACCCCTCCTAGCCCCCTTCCATCACCGTGTCGCTGTCTCCTCACCCCTCCCAGCCCCCTTCCATCACCGTGTCGCTGTCTCCTCACCCTCCCATCCCCCTCCCATCACCCTGTCCCTGTCTCCTCACCACTCCCAGCCCCCTTCCATCACCATGTCCCTGTCTCCTCACCCTCCTAGCCCCCTCCCATCACCGTGTCCCTGTCTCCTCATCCCTCCCAGCCCCCTCCCATCACCGTGTCCCTGTCTCCTCACCCCTCCCAGCCCCCTCCCATCACAATGTCCCTGTCTCCTCACCCTCCCAGCCCCCTCCCATCACCGTGTCCCTGTCTCCTCATCCCTCCCAGCCCCCTCCCATCACCGTGTCCCTGTCTCCTCACCCCTCCCAGCCCCCTCCCATCACCGTGTCCCTGTCTCCTCAACCCTCCCAGCCCCCTCCCATCACAATGTCCATGTCTCCTCACCCTCCCAGCCCCCTCCCATCACCCTGTCCCTGTCTCTTCATCCCTCCCAGCCCCCTCCCATCACCGTGTCCCTGTCTCCTCACCCCTCCCAGCCCCCTCCCATCACCGTGTCCCTGTCTCCTCATCCCTCCCAGCCCCCTCCCATCACCGTGTCCCTGTCTCCTCACCCCTCCCAGGCCCCTCCCATCACCATGTCCCTATCTCCTCACCCCTCCCAGCCCCCTCCCATCACCGTGTCCCTGTCTCCTCATCCCTCCCAGCCCCCTCCCATCACCATGTCTCTGTCTCCTCACCCTCCCAGCCCTCTCCCGTCACCGTGTCCCTGTCTCCTCACCCCTCCCAGCCCCCTCCCATCACCCTGTCCCTGTCTCCTCATCCCTCCCAGCCCCCTCCCATCACCGTGTCCCTGTCTCCTCACCCCTCCCAGCCCCCTCCCATCACCATGTCCCTATCTCCTCACCCCTCCCAGCCCCCTCCCATCACCATGTCCCTGTCTCCTCACCCCTCTCAGCCCCCTCCCATCACCGTGTCCCTGTCTCCTCACCCCTCCCAGCCCCCTCCCATCACCATGTCCCTGTCTCCTCACCCTCCCAGCCCTCTCCCGTCACCGTGTCCCTGTCTCCTCACCCCTCCCAGCCCCCTCCCATCACCCTGTCCCTGTCTCCTCATCCCTCCCAGCCCCCTCCCATCACCGTGTCCCTGTCTCCTCACCCCTCCCAGCCCCCTCCCATCACCCTGTCCCTGTCTCCTCATCCCTCCCAGCCCCCTCCCATCACCGTGTCCCTGTCTCCTCACCCCTCCCAGACCCCTCCCATCACCATGTCCCTATCTCCTCACCCCTCCCCGCCCCGTCACATCACCGTGTCGCTGTCTCCTCACCCCTCCAACCCTCCCCCCCCCCCATCACCGTGTCCCTGTCTCCTCACCCCTCCCAGCCCCCTCCCATCACCGTGTCCCTGTCTCCTCACCCCTCCTAGCCCCCTTCCATCACCGTGTCGCTGTCTCCTCACCCCTCCCAGCCCCCTTCCATCACCGTGTCGCTGTCTCCTCACCCTCCCATCCCCCTCCCATCACCCTGTCCCTGTCTCCTCACCACTCCCAGCCCCCTTCCATCACCATGTCCCTGTCTCCTCACCCTCCCAGCCCCCTCCCATCACCGTGTTCCTGTCTCCTCACCCCTCCCAGCCCCCTCCCATCACCGTGTCCCTGTCTCCTCACCCTCCCAGCCCCCTCCCATCACCCTGTCCCTGTCTCCTCACCCCTCCCAGCCCCTCCCATCACCGTGTCCCTGTCTCCGCACCCTCCCAGCCCCCTTCCACCACCATGTCCCTGTCTGCTCACCACTCCCAGCCCCCTCCCATCACCGTGTCCCTGTCTCCTCACCACTTCCAGCCCCCTCCCATCACCGTGTCCCTGTCTCCTCACCCCTCCCAGCCCCCTCCCATCACCCTGTCCCTGTCTCCTCACCCTTCCCAGCCCCTCCCATCACCGTGTCCCTGTCTCCGCACCCTCCCAGCCCCCTTCCACCACCATGTCCCTGTCTCCTCACCACTCCCAGCCCCCTCCCATCACCGTGTCCCTGTCTCCTCACCACTTCCAGCCCCCTCCCATCACCGTGTCCTTGTCTCCTCACCCCTCCCAGCCCCCTCCCATCACCATGTCCCTATCTCCTCACCCCTCCCAGCCCCCTCCCATCACCGTGTCCCTGTCTCCGCACCCTCCCAGCCCCCTTCCATCACCATGTCCCTGTCTCCTCACCACTCCCAGCCCCCTCCCATCACCGTGTCCCTGTCTCCTCACCACTTCCAGCCCCCTCCCATCACCGTGTCCCTGTCTCCTCACCCCTCCCAGCCCCCTCCCATCACCGTGTCCATGTCTCCTCACCCCTCCCAGCCCCCTTCCACCACCGTGTCGCTGTCTCCTCACCCTCCCAGCCCCCTCCCATCACCCTGCCCCTGTCTCCTCACCCCTCCCAGCCCCCTCCCATCACCCTGTCCAATCCTCCTCACCCCTCCCAGCCCCCTCCCATCACCATGTCTCTATCTCCTCACCCCTCCCAGCCCCCTTCCACCACCGTGTCGCTGTCTCCTCACCCTCCCAGCCACCTCCCATCACCATGTCTCTATCTCCTCACCCCTCCCAGCCCCCTTCCACCACCGTGTCGCTGTCTCCTCACCCTCCCAGCCACCTCCCATCACCATGTCTCTATCTCCTCACCCCTCCCAGCCCCCTCCCATCACCGTGTCCCTGTCTCCTCACCCCTCCCAGCCCCCTCCCATCACCGTGTCCCTGTCTCCTCACCCCTCCCAGCCCCCTCCCATCACCGTGTCCCTGTCTCCTCACCCCTCCCAGCCCCCTCCCATCACCGTATCCCTGTCTCCTCACCCCTCCCAGCCCCTCCCATCACCCTGTCCCTGTCTCCTCACCCCTCCCAGCCCCCTCCCATCACCGTGTCCCTGTCTCCTCACCCCTCCCAGCCCCCTCCCATCACCGTGTCCCTGTCTCCTCACCCCTCCCAGCCCCTCCCATCACCCTGTCCCTGTCTCCTCACCCCTCCCAGCTCCCTCCCATCACCGTGTCCCTGTCTCCTCACCACTCCCAGCCCCCTCCCATCACCGTGTCCTTGTCTCCTCACCCCTCCCAGCCCCCTCCCATCGCCGTGTCCATGTCTCCTCACCCCTCCCAGCCCCCTCTCATCACCGTGTCCCCTGTCTCCTCACCCCTCCCAGCCCCCTCCCATCACCGTGTCCCTGTCTCCTCACCCCTCCCAGCCCCCTCCCATCACCGTGTCCCTGTCTCCTCACCCCTCCCAGCCCCCTCCCACCACCGTGTCCATGTCTCCTCACCCCTCCCAGCCCCCTCCCATCACCGTGTCCCTGTCTCCTCACCCCTCCCAGCCCCCTCCCATCACCGTGTCCCTGTCTCCTCACCCTCCCAGCCCCCTCCCATCACCGTGTCCCTGTCTCCTCACCCCTCCCAGCCCCCTCCCATCACCGTGTCCGTGTCTCCTCACCCTCCCAGCCCCCTCCCATCACCGTGTCCCTGTCTCCTCACCCCTCCCAACCCCCCTCCCATCACCGTGTCCCTTTCTCCTCACCCCTCCCAGCCCCCTCCCATCACCGTGTCCATGTCTCCTCACCCCTCCCAGCCCCCTCCCATCACCGTGTCCCTGTCTCCTCACCCCTCCCAGCCCCCTCCCATCACCGTGTCCCTGTCTCCTCACCCCTCCCAGCCCCTCCCATCACCGTGTCCCTGTCTCCTCACCCCTCCCAGCCCCCTCCCATCACCGTGTCCCT
The DNA here is from genome assembly GCA_964019135.1 of Arenicola marina. Lineage (NCBI taxonomy): Eukaryota > Metazoa > Annelida > Polychaeta > Arenicolidae > Arenicola > Arenicola marina. The sequence goes on from OZ025257.1 coordinate 24,768,065, forward strand.
GTCTCCTCACCCCTCCCAGCCCCCTCCCATCACCGTGTCCATGTCTCCTCACCCCTCCCAGCCCCCTCCCATCACCGTGTCCATGTCTCCTCACCCCACCCAGCCCCCCTCCCATCACCGTGTCCGTGTCTCCTCACCCCTCAGCCCCCTCCCATCACCATGTCCCTGTCTCCTCACCCCTCCCAGCCCCCTCCCATCACCGTGTCGGTCTCCTCACCCCTCCCAGCCCCCTCCCCATCACCGTGTCCCTGTCTCCTCACCCCTCCCAGCCCCCTCCCATCACCGTGTCCCTGTCTCCTCACCCCTCCCAGCCCCCTCTTATCACCGTGTCCCTGTCTCCTCACCCCTCCCAGCACCCTCCCATCACCGTGTCTCTGTCTCCTCACCCTCTCCCTGCCCTCTCCTATCGCCGTGTCCCTGTCCGCCCCACCCTCCCTGCACTCACACACCTCTCCGCCCCGTTCTTCCCGGTGTTTTTCACCCCACATCCGGGTCCTGCCGATTCTAGGCCGTGGTTCGCCATGCTGGTTCCGGGCGCTGGGGGGACACAGACTGCACCGGACCGGCTCACACAGACAGCGGCCGCGGAGTAATAGTACAGCGGCCGCGGAATAATAGTACAGCGGCAGCCCTGCGGTCCGGCAAGACACTTATATGGATGCATCTAATAACGGGAGCGACAGCCACGACACCCCCCCGCCCCCCCGCCCCCCCCCCCTCAGGCCACGTGACCTCTACCCTGTCTACATAACCGCCGTAATACCCCTCCACCCCTCCGTCCTTCCGGACCACAAGTCTCCCACACACCCTCGCCGCTATCTATCCGGCTAGCAACTCCCATTCCCTCACCCACTATACCCTTCCTCCAGCCTCTCGCACCTATTTATATTTCACCCTTACACCCCAGCCCATTCCCTATCCTCCCTCCGTGCCACCCCCCTAGCCCCCCCCCCCCTCACTAGCCTCCTTCTTCCGGCAGCCCAACGCCTGGTTTTCAAGAACCCCGTTTTACTGTCAGGAAAACGTGGCAGTAAATTTGTGGGAAACAGACACAAATTTCCCCTCTGGGACTTATTAGGAGCTACTGATGTGTGGGTTTATAGTACGGGCTTCAGCATGGCTTCTTCCTATTCAACCGCTCTTTTTGTCCGCTAATTGCTCTCTCTTGTCCTGTATATCTTCACGAGACATTCAGCTGGTGTACCGCGTAATTTCCTTTACTTTCTTGGTCTCTGTTTTTTTTTCACATTTTTTTTTCTTTCTGTTTTTGCCTCTTCTATCTTCTATTTTCAAGGTCTCCTCCCGTGTCCAATCTTTTGACGGTAGGCGGCGCTATCAGATCCTATTGGATTTTGCCCACTGTGCGATCCATCATGGTTGTTGGGGATATTGGGCCACGCCCCCCTCCCCACCCTCCCACCCCCACCTCTACTCTTCCACCCTCAAGGGTGGGTGTGGGGTGTATGTGTGTGTGTGTGTGTGTGTGGTAGGGGGAGGCGGGGTGGCGCTCAGGGGCTCCCTGGCATGGAGAGCGGTAAGCCCGGGTTCAAAGGGAGTGGGGTGCGCACGGGTACGATGGCTAGTAAAATGTCAAAGATGGCGGTCAGAGTGTGGGTGGTGGGGGGGGGGGGGGGGTGGGGGGCTCGAGCCTGGTGGAGAGGGCGGGATGGGGTGGGACCATGGACTGTAGGGTTACAAGTAGAGGGGAGGGAGGGAATGGAGGGGAGGGGAGGAAAGGAGAAGGGGAGGAATGGAGGAAGGCAGGTAAGCGGAGAGAGGGGGTGTGGCGAGGGGAGAGAGGGGATGTGGGGAGAGGAGGGAGGGGATGTGGGAGGAGAGGGAGGAGAGAGATGGGAAAGAGGGAGGAGAGGGCGGTACGGAGGGAGAGGGGGAGGAGGGGGAGGCAGGGAGGGAGGGAGGAATGGAGGATGGGGGTTGATCTCGCCGACTCGCGCGTTATTATCAGTTATGTTGTTCAGCGACGTGGCTGTTCAAACTGTGACATGCCAAGGAAGAGGTGGAATATTGAGATGGCGGGTGGAGGGGGGTGGGGGGGTGGTAGGGGGAGTGGCATGTTAGGATGATGGAGGTGGTACGGTGTGCGTGTGTGTGTGTGTGTACGGGTGTGTAGGTGTGTGGGTGTTTGTATGGGTGAGTAGGGGGGGGGGCGATCGGTGCAGGTTGTCCCTGCTCACATGATATAGGGAAGGTGTTGTATGGGGGGGGGGCATATATGGTTGGGGTAAATATAATACGTTAGATGGAAAGTTAGTGTCTGAATGGTATGGTATCACTATTTCCCTGTTTTAGGCCACGCTTGTGAACATACTGGTAAACCAGGTCAACGAGTTCTTGTGCGGATCACAGTATAAATGATAACTTTGATGATATGGTGGTACGAGACCTGTGTTGTGTGGTTGGGAGGGAGGGAGGGAGGGGAGGGGAGTAAGAGCAAGTGCTACAATCTGTAATATGGGAGACGTTGTTTTATTGTTTAGGGGGAGGGGGAGGGGGGTGCAGTGTGACGCCACTCATTAGTTACACAAGGTAAGGGCGGGTTCAACTTGTTGAAGATGTTACCAGTAAGATAATACACGTCGGGGGGGGGGGGGGATTCACACGTTGTGGGCCCGGAACCACCCTGGACCCGCCAGTGACTCTTTGATGCATGGTGATGACGAGGTGTACCAACCTGGTAACCTGGTTGGTCGTCATACTCACTTGGCAGAGAGGGGATAGGGAGGGGCAATCTGGGGGGTGGGGGGCGGGGGGGGGGGGCAGATGTGAATGAGCATTATCTCCCAGTAGTAGACAGAACCCAGTGTGAGATGTATATCATTGACATTGCGAGATTTATTTCGGCCCCCGTCGGACTCATCCTTGAATGCCTGATCCGAGAAGACTAGAGGGAGCCTCAGTGACTGCGATGACATGGGGTGTGGAGAGCCACGCCACCACCCCTATGGCGCTATCTCATAGCACTCGCTGATTGGCGTTAACCCCGGGAGGTGTGTTCTGACGTATGATTGATGGAGGCAAGCAGCTAAGCACGCACTCAGTAATTACATATTGGACGTTGGTCACACCGATGTCAGAATACAGTACAATGGAACTTTTTTTTGTAACGATCGCGTCTGGTAAAAGGATCATAATTGTAGATCGCTACTGATTGTGTGATAACAGATCGACATCGCTGACTTTAGCTAGTGCACTTTGGGAAATCTTATTTCGCCCAGTGTTTTTTTTCACTTCAAACAGCTTACTCTTATAGATATCAATCCAATAAATGCGACAGCAGACCATATCGAACCGCTGTTCCCATCCGCCTTCAACGTGAGGTGCGAGACACCATTTATTCCTTAATAATGCATAGCAGAAGATGGATCTTTGATCAATGACAGCTTTCTTTACGATTCCATAATGAATAAAACTTTTACTTGATATAGTTTGCAACATCATATTGCTTTGTTGATCTTCATAAATTCACATCTAATTATTCCGTGTACACAGTTTCTGTCAAAGTTCTTCTTCAGATATGTACCCACCATCGCCATTGAATAATATATCTTTGACATGAATTATTCCACTTCAATCCAGCTTCAGAAACACAAGCTCTCATTTTTATGTTTAAAATATTCATTACACCAACAAATCTCACTCTAAATCATTCATACGATCAAAGTTTTCAGGGCGTTAAGCATGTTAAATGCTGTAAACACCTGATAGAACAAAGATACGCGTTCCACGTTAAGAGATGCCAGTGCGAAAGTTGCCTTTCATCAACTGTGTTAAGCTTTAACCGTTTTTTGCTCGCTGCAGTGTGATATAATATTAACGTATGAGGGGTATTGTACGAACGCGGAAATCAATATTGTACGAACGCGGAAATCAATGCCGCTCTCGAAGCAGTAATATGAACATTTGTATCAATCAAATTCCCCCCCCCCCCACACCTCGTGTTATCGTCTCTGTTTTATTCCAAAAGAAATCAAAACAATTGTTTACATCTATGACGGAATGTATACCTAACATAGTCAGGTCCTGGTAGTAAGCTGCACCTGCACTAGTCTTAAAAGGTCCAGTGTTTTGATGAGCTGCACTCTTCCAAATAATCTTAACCATCTCTTTTTCTAAGAATGTGAAACATTTTAAAACTTGGTAAAGTTATCATCCCAATTTTTTTTTCTTTTAATTTCAGTGAATCGTGTCCTATATAAATGCCCAAAAGCCTAGCTCACACTCTGCCGGTGTTGGCTGCGGTTTACCCGACTCTCACCGGTCTTTCCCGGTCTATATATGCCGGGACGAACCGGGGCAGTTAAAGCCATGTCGCAGTTAAAAGCCACGATGTTACTACAGAGCTACAATCAAATGTTTTATCCGCATTCGTATTCCGAAGTCCATTGCCATAGCCACATCATCATGCACACCTAGTTTTGGAGTGTTGAATGCACAACACGAACTGGTGATTAGCCATTGGGATCGTTATACTCGCTATCGGGGTCGCCCCGATAGTTCAGTGGGTTAGAGCGCTCGCATTGAGCGCTCTGGTCACCTGAGAGCCTAACGAACGACACGTGGATTGGTTTTTCGAGCCCTGCTGTGGCTTGTCTTTCTTCGTAAAGAGTAGGGGGTTACCCCCGGGGACATGGCTCCACTCTCCCTTCCTTCTCCTATTGACGCGATATGACCAAAAGTGGTTAAAGCGTCCTGAGTAACCAACCAATCACCACTGTCGTCGCCCTCCGTGGCGTCCTTGACCTTGGCCATCCGGTGTCGTCTCACCCCGGAAGAGTTAAGCGACAATATATATTATTCAACGATTCATGCCTTTGACCTCGATCGATCTCGAAAACATAGTTCGAAAGTAACATGGCTTCTTATCAAAATCGCGCCGTGAACTGCGAATATGTCTTGAAATAGAGTCACTTTCAATTTCCGCGTATGAAGGATAATTACGATGGTAAAATCTGACAGAGTGGGGCAGAGGGACTATGGCGTAAGCGTGACGCCCTCTGCCGGAGGGTCGGTGCCGTCCGTGCGTCGGTCGGGACAGGACAATCCACCAGCATGTGATATCTACTCGCCTCTCATCCTAGTCAAAACTTCTCTTGCACCTCAATTCTAGCGCCATCTGTTCGCAAACTGATGATTGCGGCATGCCAAGGGTTGGTTATTGGTTGGTTATAGGCACATGTGCAATTATAATCACGTCTTTGGTTGCTCATAGTGTAATGGATTAATTGGGACTCCCAAAGTTAAAGGAAGAAGTTTTAATTAACGTCGGTACGTAAAGTCAACAATAAACATTAGCGCAAGTGCTATTGACCGACAATGATGAAATGACACGAGCGGATGAGATATATGTACATGTATATATGTACATATGAAAACATAACAAACTTTGCATCGTCTCCTTAAAACTTAACCGTTAGCTATGTCGTGAACGAATTGCAGTGACACTAGGTCACATCTGAAGTGGATAGCTTTGCTTTGAATTCCTTGGCAGATTTAGTTGTTGACGGTAGTGCTCTGTTTATAAGGTCTAACAACTATAAGTAACATGCCCCCCCCCCCAACACCCCAAGTGTCTATTTGTACACTGTTTTTTACTTCCGCGCGTAGCTTTACCCGAAAAAGATAATTTTGATGGTTGGATTTGATTTAGTTTCCTCGGAATGTTTGTATTATAATTACTTTTATAGATAATAGTAACAGTGGTATTAATATATAGTTATTATTCAAAATTAATCTCTCATAAATGTTAGGCTAAACAACTGGATGCGACACAACATGGTCAGCCAACCTGAGAATCTCATACAGATAGATGGAGCCACGCGGCTGAAGTCCGGAAGCCAACAAACCACATATTAGGAGCTATTACCCCTCCCCCACCCCCATCCCCCTCTTGCCCCCCTCGCCCCCGCGGGAGTTGAAGGTCGAAGACGCAAGGCCATGTTTTGATTTGTCAGTTTAGGGTCCTGCCCTCAGCTTGGATATGGACTGATACTGTGTATATTCACCACCACAGATTAATTGTCAGGTCTGTCGGACGACATAGCAACGCCTCTCCCTCTTCCCTCTTCCCCCTCCGCCCTCAATCATCCACTGCTGCCACCCTTCACCTCCCGTGAACACGAGAAGTGGGTATGAAGCAAAATATTTGGGTAATGTTTTTACGTCAACAAAGAAACGGCGATTCATTCTTGGTAGTGACAGGCGCAAGGTCGAGAGTGGCGGACAGAAGCCGGGGCTACTGAATACAAATCCCCATGGAAACCAATCGATTTCATGCAACTACAACTAAAATGACTTGGTGGCTGTGTGTAGGATAGCGATATGCTGTTCAGAATGCACACCTCACCCCCCTCACTCACCCCGACTGGTGTGTTTGGGGGGAATTTGGGTGAGGTGGGGGGGGGTGAGAAGTTGGGGAGGGGTGGGGATATGAGAGGTTGGGGAGGGGTAGAGGGGAGAGAGGTTGGGGAGGGGTGGGCTGGGGTGAAGGGGTCACAGGTTGGGGAGGGGTGGGGATGTGAGAGGTTGGAGAGGGGTGGGGATGTGAGAGGCTTTAGAGGGGTGGAGAGGTGAGAGGTTGATGGGGGGGGGGCTGTAGTGGGAGCGCTATCGAGAGCAGGAGGTCAGGGAGGGTAGTGGGGAGTGTAGGGGGTGTTTTAGGGGAAAAGGGGGCAGAGTGGGTTGTCAGGAAAGGTTCCCCAGGAATTGAATACCGGGCTTGGGGTTAGAGGTTGTAATGGGGTTGCTTAGGGGCTATTTCTGTGTGCCACATGCCTGGGTGACCAGGCGAGCGGTGAGACCCATTGGCATCGCCTGTCACCCGGATCCCCACCCCCACCCACCCACCCACAGGTTTCAAGGTAAATGAAAGGTTACCCCCACCGACCCCCCTACACTTCTACCCCCCCCCCCCCACTTTAAAATACCCGAGTTGAAAAACGGTTAACCTGCCCCTTAAGGCGCCATGCTATTTTGCATCACCAGCTCCACCACCACCCTCCTCCATCTCCCTTCCCTCCACCCATTAGGCATGGCAACAAAAGCCTCCACCCCCACCCCACCCCCTCCCTCCCCCCCCACCCCCATCCGCCAACCTCCTGCCGCCCATTAAAGCACGGATGGTTTCTCCCGAGTATCAACGCGCCGTGAATCACGGTACAAAACCTTTCAAATTGCTTCCTGAAAGGGATAAGGTCGCAATTGTACATCGGGCACCCATTGTTAGGAGAGGGGAGGGGGCGCTGGGGGAAGGGGGGACACGCGCCTGGAGCAGGTGGGGTGCCGAATCGCTCGGGAGCTCTGCCCCCCCCCCCCTCCCTGCCACTGCCCCGCGGGATGGGATTGGATGGGGTTTGGGCGGTGGAGGTGGAAGGTGGCGGAGTGATAGAGTGACGGGCTTTGCATATTGTAGATAGGGAATAGACCTATTGTCGAGATGTTGTTGGTGGGAGGTCGGGTGAGGGGGAGACAGGTTAGACCTGCGGTTATAATGTGAATGCGAGGATAAAACTGTGAGAGATACAGACAGAAGTGGAAATCCATACAGTGAGAGAGACAGAAAAGGGGAAATACACTGAGAGAGACAGAAAGAAGGGGAAATACAGTGAGACAGACAAAAAGAAGGAGAAATACAGTGAGAGAGATAGAGAAAAGGGGAAATACAGTGAGAGCGACAGAAAAGGAAAAAAATGCAGTGAGAGAGACAGAAAAGGAAAAAAAATACAGTGAGAGAGAGAGAAAAGGAAAAAAAATACAGTGAGAGAGACAGAAAGAAGGGGAAATACAGTGAGAGAGGCAGAAAGAAGGGGAAATACAGTGAGAGAGAGAAAAGGGGAAATACAGTGAGAGAGACAGAAAGAAAGGGGAAATACAGTGAGAGAGGCAGAAAGAAGGGGAAATACAGTGAGAGAGAGAAAAGGGGAAATACAGTGAGAGAGACGGAAAGAAGGGGGAAATACAGTGAGTGAGACAGAAAGAAGGGGAAATACAGTGAGAGAGACAGAAAGAAGGGGAAATACAGTGAGAGAGACAGAAAGAAGGGGGAAATACAGTGAGTGAGACAGAAAGAAGGGGAAATACAGTGAGAGAGAGAGAAAAGGAGAAATACAGTGAGAGAGACAGAGAAAAGGGGAAATACAGTGAGAGAGAGAAAAGGGGAAATACAGTGAGAGAGACAGAGAGAAGGGGGGAATACAGTGAGTGAGACAGAAAGAAGGGGAAATACAGTGAGAGAGACAGAAAAGGAAAAACAATACAGTGAGAGAGACAGAAAAGGAACAAAAATACAGTGAGAGAGACAGAAAAGGGGAAAAAAATACAGTGAGAGAGCCAGAAAGAAGGGGAAATACCGTGAGAGAGACAGAAAGAAGGGGAAATACAGTGAGAGAGACAGAGAAAAGGGGAAATACAGTGAGAGAGAGAGAAAAGGAGAAATACAGTGAGAGAGACAGAGAAAAGGGGAAATACAGTGAGAGAGAGAAAAGGGGAAATACAGTGAGAGAGACAGAGAAAAAGGGAAATACAGTGACAGAGAAAAAGAACGGGAATTACAGTGAGAGAGACAGAAAGAGGGGGAAATACAGTGAGAGAGACAGAAAAGTCAAAAAAATACAGCGAGAAAGAGAGAAAAGGAAAAAAATTACAGTTAGAGAGACAGAAAGAAGGGGAAATACAGTGAGAGAGACAGAAAGAAGGGGGAAATACAGTGAGAGACAGAAAGAAGGGGGAACTACAGTGAGTGAGACAGAAAGAAGGGGAAATACAGTGAGAGAGACAGAAAGAAGGGGATATACAGTGAGAGAGACAGAAAGAAGGGGGAAATACAGTGAGTGAGACAGAAAGAAGGGGAAATACAGTGCGTGAGACAGAAAGAAGGGGAAATACAGTGAGAGAGACAGAAAGAAGGGGAAATACAGTGAGAGAGAGAAAAGGGGAAATACAGTGAGAGAGACAGAAAGAAGGGGGAAATACAGTGAGTGAGACAGAAAGAAGGGGAAATACAGTGAGTGAGACAGAAAGAAGGGGTAATACAGTGAGAGAGACAGAAAAGGAAAAAAAATACAGTGAGACAGACAGAAAAGGAAAAAAGATACAGTGGGAGAGAAAAGGAAAAAAAAATACAGTGAGAGAGTCAGAAAGAAGGGGAAATACAGTGAGAGAGACAGAGAAAAGGGGAAATACAGTGAGAGAGAGAGAAAGAACGGGAATTACAGTGAGAGAAACAGAAAGAACGGGAATTACAGTGAGAGAGACAGAAAGAAGGGAAAATACAGTGAGAGAGACAGAAAAGGAAAAAAAATACAGTGAGAGAGACAGAAAGAAGGCGAAATACAGTGAGAGAGACAGAAAGAAGGGGAAATACAGTGAGAGAGAGAAAAGGGGAAATACAGTGAGAGAGACAGAGAAAAAGGGAAATACAGTGAGAGAGAGAAAGAACGGGAATTACAGTGAGAGAAACAGAAAGAACGGGAATTACAGTGAGAGAGACAGAAAGAGGGGGAAATACAGTGAGAGAGACAGAAAAGTCAAAAAAATACAGTGAGAGAGAGAGAAAAGGAAAAAAATTACAGTTAGAGAGACAGAAAGAAGGGGAAATACAGTGAGAGAGACAGAAAGAAGGGGGAAATACAGTGAGTGAGACAGAAAGAAGGGGAAATACAGTGAGAGAGACAGAAAGAAGGGGGAATACAGTGAGAGAGAGAAAAGGGCAAATACCGTGAGAGAGACAGAAAGAAGGAGAAATACAGTGAGAGAGACAGAAAGAAGGGGGAAATACAGTGCGTGAGACAGAAAGAAGGGGAAATACAGTGAGAGAGACAGAAAGAAGGGGAAATACAGTGAGAGAGAGAAAAGGGGAAATAGAGTGAGAGAGACAGAAAGAAGGGGGAAATACAGTGAGTGAGACAGAAAGAAGGAGAAATACAGTGAGTGAGACAGCAAGAAGGGGTAATACAGTGAGAGAGACAGAAAAGGAAAAAAATACAGTGAGAGAGACAGAAAAGGAAAAAAGATACAGTGGGAGAGTCAGAAAGAAGGGGAAATACAGTGAGAGAGACAGAGAAAAGGGGAAATACAGTGAGAGAGAGAGAAAGAACGGGAATTACAGTGAGAGAAACAGAAAGAACGGGAATTACAGTGAGAGAGACAGAAAGAAGGGAAAATACAGTGAGAGAGACAGAAAAGGAAAACAAATACAGTGAGAGAGACAGAAAAGGAAAAAAAATACAGTGAGAGAGACAGAAAGAAGGGGAAATACAGTGAGAGAGACAGAAAGAAGGGGAAATACAGTGAGAGAGAGAAAAGGGGAAATACAGTAAGAGAGACAGAAAGAAGGGGGAACTACAGTGAGTGAGACAGAAAGAAGGGGAAATACAGTGAGAGAGACAGAAAGAAGGGGAAATACAGTGAGAGAGACAGAAAGAAGGGGAAAATACAGTGAGTGAGACAGAAAGAAGCGGAAATACAGTGAGAGAGACAGAAAGAAGGGGAAATACAGTGAGAGAGAGAAAAGGGGAAATACAGTGAGAGAGACAGAAAGAAGGGGGAAATACAGTGAGTGAGACAGAAAGAAGGGGAAATACAGTGAGTGAGACAGAAAGAAGGGGAAATACAGTGAGAGAGACAGAAAAGGAAAAAAAATACAGTGAGAGACAGAAAAGGAAAAAAAATACAGTGAGAGAGACAGAAAGAAGGAGAAATACAGTGAGAGTGACAGAGAAAAGGGGAAATACAGTGAGAGAGACAGAAAGAAGGGGAAATACAGTGAGAGAGACAGAAAGACGGGGAAAAACAGTGAGAGAGAGAAAAGGGGAAATACAGTGAGAGAGACATAAAGAAGGGGGAAATACAGTGAGTGAGACAGAAAGAAGGGGGAAATACAGTGAGTGAGACAGAAAGAAGGGGAAATACAGTGAGTGAGACAGAAAGAAGGGGAAATACAGTGAGTGAGACAGAAAGAAGGGGAAATAGAGTGAGAGAGACAGAAAAGGAAAAAAAATGCAGTGAGAGAGACAGAAAAGGAAAAAAGATACAGTGGGAAAGACAGAAAAGTAAAAAAAATACAGTGAGAGAGTCAGAAAGAAGGGGAAATACAGTGAGAGAGACAGAGAAAAGGGGAAATACAGTGAGAGAGAGAGAAAAGGAGAAATACAGTGAGAGAGACAGAGAAAAGGGGAAATACAGTGAGAGAGAGAAAAGGGGAAATACAGTGAGAGAGACAGAAAGAAGGGGACAATACAGTGAGAGAGAGAGAAAGAAAGGGAAATACAGTGAGAGAGACAGAAAAGGAAAAAAAATACAGTGAGAGAGACAGAAAAGGAAAAAAAATACAGTGAGAGAGACAGAAAGAAGGGGAAATACAGTGAGAGAGACAGAAAGAAGGGGAAATACAGTGAGAGAGACAGAGAAAAGGGGAAATACAGTGAGAGTGACAGAGAGAAGGAAAAAATACAGTGAGGGTGACAGAAAAGGAAAACAAATACAGTGAGAGAGACTGACTGGAGCAGGAACAGACAAAGAGTGCGAGGCAGAAAAAGACAGACAGGAGAGAGGAGGAGAGACGTGGAGGGATATGGTATGTGCGGTTATGGCCCAGCAACGGAAGAAGGGTATTATATAGAGGGCATGGTTGCTGTAGGCCGATCAAAGGTCCCTGAAGGCTTTGGAGTTGGGTGTCCGGTACGTACAGCCCCAAGCGATGCCACGGAAGGCGGGGAGTCTAAATATGGGGCGGCTTAAGTCTTATCGCTGGGAGTTACACTACATCACAGTAAAACTGTCCGCATGTCGTTCACCGCAAGTATAACCTATTGCTTTTTATTCCAGACGGCCATCATAACAGGATGGGTAAGTCCGCTATGGAACGGTGTACACTGTTACTGTTACTGCGGAAACTGGTCCAGTATAGCCGATTTTTATTTTCCTTTTTTGTGCCGTGTATATATATATATTACATATATTGCTTTAAAGTAAACAATATAAATGTCAAACAATAATAATCAGGAGTTAAATATTGTCAATTCGATTTTAAGACCATCTTTTCACGACATTTAAACATGGCTGATATACGCAAAACAGAACCACTGTTGCTATTTGTAGCATGTCGTTTAGTTATAATCCCAACATTGGAAGGATTAATAATGATCACAGGGTCATGAGTCAGAGGTCGTCGAACGGGGCTCGAACCTGAAACCTTTTAACGACAATCGCTGCTATCCCAGCGTCCATAAACCGGATGTATCAAATGTCGGTGATATTCTAAAAAAAAGTCTTGTGTGACGATTTACACTGGCCGGGAACCAGCTGACCGCCGCTGGTAGACCTATTGACTTGACTCAGCGGCACTATAGGGGGCAGGATTTATCATATGGTATGGCTGGATTAGGCTTACGGCCTGTTAAATCATGGATAGCTGGCACTCTCATTGCTGCAGCGTAACTTCCTGTTCGTTGGCTTAATCTAGCAGTTTTAGAGCACGTGGCTCCATTAGCATTACGTATTTAGGGCGGTTATGCACCATTTAATGATTTCCAAAATACTGTGAAATGAACGCAGATTAAGCCCCCCGCTCCCCCCCCCCCCCGAAGACACAATTTCCACCTTACCTCTCCCCCACCCACACACGCCAAATACAGAATTGTGGCTTCTGATACAAGCCATCGATGTTTTTAAAAAATATGTTATTACCTTCATTTAGAAGAATTCTACGAGCATATTCAACCACTTCCACTGAAAATTCACTCCCTTTCGGAAGATTTTTTCAAATCGAATTACATATATTTCATTCATCCAGCGAGTTACCTGTACTGCACCCTATGCCATATGCGCCTTGATCAATACTCATACCGAAGGAGTACGAGCGCCACCTAGCGAGCGAGAATGCGCCGCCTGTAGTGAACGAGAATCCGCCTCCAAGCGAGCGAGAATACGCCACCCAGCAAGTGAGAAAACGCCACCCAGTGAGCGAGAATGCGTCACCTGTAGTGAGCGAGAATACGCCACCTAACGAGCGAGAATACGCCTCCTAGCGAGCGAGAATACGCCACCTAGCGAGCGAGAATACGCCACCTAGCGAGCGAGAATCCGCCGACTGGCTCCGATTGAACCGAGGGTGTGACGTCGATAGCTGTTTCGGTCGTTCACACAGCACCGCCTGACCCGGGCCAGAAACACAATGGTGTCTTCATTATAGGTCCGTTTATAGTGCACATTTTACGTTTATTTTAAGTTGCGCTCCCTCGCCCCGTCATCGATTTCGGAGAGCTAATTCCCTATCACCCCCCACCCACCGCTCATCGATTTGGGAGAGCTGGCTCCCTCCTCTCCCCCCTCGTCGACCCGTCAGTTGTAGTTGTTGTGTTGGAACCTCCTCCATTTTTCGACATCCTGGATCCATGATTAGTCAATAAATAACAAACTCGAGTGAGCTAATATTATTACCACAAAATACACCCATTGAGGCCCAGCAAGCTCCCCCCGCCCCTAACCTCCATGAACAATAGGGCGCCCTCTCTCTGGTCGTGACGTTGGCACGACGTCTCTCAACCAAGGTTGGCGTCACCACACCGCCACTTGGGCAATTTTCATGGGCCACGTTCATTAATTATCATCTTATTTTGGAACTTTAGAGCTGTCTAGCCTTGAGCCCCCACCTAATCACTCAATGCCAATATATATATATATATATATAATATATATAAACAAGCAATATGTATATATATATATTGCTTGTTTGTTATATTGTATTAACTGTGCATGAATTGCGAATGACAGAGGACACAATTTAGAAACAAATGCTGGTAAGCCGTTATCGTTGCATTTGCACTTCACTATTTTGGTATTCCAATATGTAACATGTCACAGTGGATCATCAATAACCAAGAATGCATTGAGTTGAGCCATTTTCTTGCCATTTTCTTTAGAGGATGTGCAACAACAGGTGATATATGATGGAGATACCATGATATGATACCATGTTATTTCCAGCTCACGTAAAATTGGAAAGTCAATGATAATGAACCGAAAACATATCTTCCACCCGATAAACTGTAAATTCAAGATTAAAGTTTTTCTCTTTTTGCAGGTCTCGTGGAGGCCGAAATCTCATGGTGGGGATTGGAGGTGGAGGGCTAATAGCTTAAAATCTGTTTTAGATCTGTTAGGCGATTTTTTAACAATATGTAATAATCATCAAAATACACCATCAAGTTATCCATAGCTTTTAGGTATTTGGGACGAACGTATAAGTTAGAGCAAAGATTATTTATTTTAACAAAATCCACAGGCTACATGTTAGGCTATATGTTCAAAACTTCAGGGCAGATATTAATTACTTTTCAAGTACATATATCCACTACGTCTTGGATCACATAATTCAGGGTAAAGCCTAATACTAATATTATTATTTCAATAGTATGCATAGCCTCGAGGCTTTTGGGAAACAAACTACCAGACAAGGCCGCACTGCTTTCAACATTTCGACAGCCACCATGATTTTGGGACCCAGCATACAGAATACATAGACTCGGGGGAAAATTAGGCTAAATATTATGGCCTCTAAGCCTATAAAGCGTTCTATCCCCGTTCGAGGTAGAATCCAAATTAGTCCATTCCTGAAATATATCAGCCACGCGTCGATAATACGCAACTTGTGCATGATGAGGACAGGAGTGACAAGTGCATGGGTCGCTTAGTAGTCGCGGCAGCGGCGGCGGCAGCGGTGGCGGCAGCAGCGGCGGGCAGGCTGGGGATACGGCTGGCCTAGCCATAGATTACGGATGAGGGAGAGGCCCCAGCCGGCTCAGACAGGGGCCAGACTATTTACCAAAAAAATGAGGAAGACATGTTTCAGTTCAGGATCGAGGGAAACTGGAGAGTATATTGTACCAGGGGACTATATAAAATAGGCTGTGGAGAGGCTGATGCCAACGATTGAAGGAATCATGAAGTTGGATGGGGGATTGCGTCTATTGGCTCTGTCTGAGCCATATCGGTGTCCCACCAGCCGCCCCCCCCCCCCCCAATCCCCTGCCCGATCCTTCTACCCTAAGCAGGCACTCGAGGGAGACATATTTCATCGCTTCCTCCCCCTCCTGACTTGTCCTGTCGACCGGTCGTTTTTTTTCGGAGGCATTCATTCAGATTGCGGACTGGCCACGAGAGCGTCCGTCCCATCTGGTACAGGCGTGAGGAGATCATCATTGTGTGTCCCTCCCTCTGTCTCACTAGTCTCGCGAGAGTTGTCGTTGTCAGACCCCGCTCCCCTCTTTCTCGCACTCCCCCACACCCCCCCCCCCCCATCCCGTAGACCCCCACCTCCCGCTCTGGGAAAAAATCGCTGTGTTCACTACTGATATTGTTTGTTCACCGGAACCGGAAACACACATGATGATTACATATGTTAGTATGTCTAATGAGTGTTGTTTTTGTGGGTGGTGTGTGGGTTTGGCTCGAATCGGGGCGGGGTGTGTGGATGGGGGGGCGGGGGTGCCGCTGGGGTGGGAGGCGTGCAAGGGGGGGGGGGTACATTGTAGCATTGTGGAAAAACATTGTTGTCGCATTGTCGTGCGAGTGTCTGTAATGTGTTGATGCACAGATGTGTTGGCTGGGGAGTACTGTTGATATACATTGTTGTCACATTGTCCTAGTTTTATGAGTGTCTGTAATGTGTTGATGCACAGATGTGTTGGTTCAATGGGAGTATTGTTGATATACATTGTTGTCACATTGTCGTACAGTTGTTCGAGTGTCTGTGATGTGGTGATGTACAGATGTGTTGGCTGGGGAGTGGATAGGATGGGGTGGGAAGAGGGTGGGGAGGGACCACTGTGGTGTGGTGATGTAAAGAATGTGTTAGCGGAAGAGTGAACGGTGTGGGGTAACCCTGAATTTTGATTGGCTCGTTCATTGAAACCCTGCATTGTGATTGGCTCTCATTGCAAGCCTAGATGGTGTTGGCTCTATTTGCAAGCCTAGATGGTGATTGGCTCGCTCATTTGAAAAATGTATTGTGATTGGCTCGCTATTAAAAACCATGGATTGTGATTGGCTCGTTCATTGGAACCCATGGATTGTGATTGGCTCGCCATTGGAACCCATGTGATTTGCTCGGGGGTTCTATATGGTGATTATTGTGCTTCCTACATTCCTGTGTTTTTCACTCTCTTTGATTTCCTTTAGCCGAGTATAACTATGAAAACAAGTATAAAGCCAACATGGCCACGAACCTCTCTTGTAGTCTAACAAAATATCATGCTTATACAGTGAGAATAAATATCAAAAGTCATGGGCATATTATATTTTCGCGAACCTTTCGTGCAGAGATGCTATGATGTTTTACTCATCAATAAAACATAGGGCATATCTATCTATCCATTCGGATGCAAAAAGGCATATGATTCAGGCTATACAACAAACGCGTCGCAGATACGAAAGATCAGTTTTCTCTCCTCTCATCGGTAGAGATCATTGTACAATGTACCGCCCCGTGTCAGGCACAGCTAAAGGGTTCCGTTCTGAGGGGGCGGCGTTCCCTGGTCTCCCAAGCTCTCCACGATGGGAGGCTCGTATTGACTGGGAAGGGTAAACAAACAGCCCCCTGGCCGTCAGCAACAGGCATTCACGGGTCGACCGGTAGCTGTACAAACACGTCGACCCATTAACCGTGCTCTATTCCCCCAGTCCGCCGTGCGAGTAGTGAAAAGTGAGAAAGAAAACAGCGAGTGATTTCGGCGTTTTGTCCCGTACGTGGTGGCGAAGCCACGAGACCCGTGGGACGAGCATGGTTAATTAATGAGCGGTGCCACATTCGGCTGCGTTCGCATTTTAGTAAATCGATGGGACAGCGGCGTTTTACGTGAATATCTCCACACTTCCGGGGTAGGAAATTACATTATAGCAACAGCGGTGAATTACTTGTATAATGGATTCCGTTCACCCCCATCCCGCCCCCGCCTAGCCTCATTAATTTATATATATATGTTAGAGATATTAGTTACCGCATTTTTTAGAAAAGGAACTACTTCACTAAAATATGAAATAGGTTACTTGTACTACTATTATCGACAATATTCAGAAAAGAAACTAATTCACTGTTATTATCCACAATATTCAAAAAAAGGACTATATAATTCATTAATACAGGGCAACCAATATGGCCGCCAAATAAGGCAAAATACCCAACTAATGAAGCTCAGCAGACTGGTCAAGACCGAATCACATCTGAAGGCCTAAAGCGTCCCCTGGATAGTGCCAGGGAGGGATTTGCTACCTGGGGCCTGGGGGTTGGCAGCTGCAACGAGGCCACCACTCGGTCGGTTTTTGGCGGGAAATGGCCCCGCAGCAGACGTGCCTAAGAGCACGTGGTAGCAATACCCAAGGGGCACATATGTGTCCAGTCTCATCTGGCGGGCGGAGCAGTATTTTATCTGCCTCGCCCCGTGGTAGCATGTGGTCAATCCTTAGTGGTCTGGGTTAATGCCGGGCACCAAGGGGGTTGTGGGTGTAGGGGGAGAGGGAGGGGGGGGGGGGAGGGACTTAGTCGGTGGGCATATATATATATACATATACGAATATATATATATATGTAAATATGTGTTATATATATATGGCATAGGATGTATATTTCTATTTACATATATAACATACATATATATATTTACATATATATTTACATATATAATATACATATATATTTACATATATACTTACATATATATTTACATATATATTTACATATATACTTACATATATATTTACATATATATTTACATATATATTTATATATATATTTATATATATATTTTCATATACATTTACATATATATTACACATATATAATATACATATATATTTTCATATATAATATATGGTATTAGGTGAGATGACTGCCCACTGAAGATACATTTCACCTTCTCGCGTCTCACATTTGTTCATTTATTAAATGACATTTTGTATGTACAGATGATCATGAGAAGTATTTTCACGCAGTGACCGTATGGAACAGGGTGGGGCGGGGGGGGGAGGTGCTATATATATGGACAGAGAGAGATAATTATTAAGGGGAAATAGGGTAGGGTGATTGACAGCGAAAACGCTAGAATAAAAGAGAGAAGCAGCAGAGATGTGGAGAGAGAAAGAGAGAAGACATAGAACGAGAGGCAGAGAATGACAGAGAAAGGCAGGTAGAGACAGAGAGCGGCAGCTAGAGAAGGGCGAAGTGAGAGAGAGAGAAGGAAAGAAGAGAAACTGAGAGATGGTGATAAGAAGGGCCGGAGACCAAGAATGAGACAGAGGGAAATGGAGAGGGGGATTGTGCTAGTAATGCGACCAAAGCATACCAAACACCAGCCAGAGCCAGCAGTAGTAGTAGGCATACACGGAGCTTCCGCTTCCATTACAGGCCCCAATGCCCACGTAATACAGAATTACTATGAAAAGCCTTGTCAATTAAGACAATGCCCGTGTGACGTCAGCCAGTGACTGCCCCGGGGCGAGTCCCCCATACCCCAATACGCCCTCCCCTCCCTCCCCACCCCCCACCCCCACCTCCCATGTGACAACCATATTGACATGGGCCAGGCGCGCAGCCTCCTAGCGGCAAAGCCAAAGCAGCTTTCAGATAATGAACAATAGAAGGCGATACAATCACTCGTCAAGCTGGGAGCTCTCGCCTCAATGGTCTGTAGCGTGGCACGATAGAATGTGTTAGGCCATAGGCAGGCAGGACACGGATTGGGAGGGGCAGTCTAACCCTAGAGACAATATAACCCACCGAGAAAATCCTGTAAGAAGGGAGGCAGAAACGGAAATACGGTCGCCAAGGCGACAGAGAAACGAGCGGACGCCCTTGTGACGTCAGACCGAGAGACGCCGGGAGGCCGATGACGTCACGAGCTCGTACCATTGCCTGCAATATTATAATATTAGACGATTTCTAGAGCGTCGATGCAAATGTAAACGAATACACTACGGTTAGGTGGGACCCAATACCAGATGGGTGATATTCCATTGTGAATAGGCAGTTCGGATGTGTTTTGTCCCTGTAGAAAGTATATGAAAATACAGGTTTATTCTGAATGAACACCGTTCTTGCTCATTCTCCCGATTGATAACTGATTTCTAAATAAAAAAACCGTTAACAGATTGGCTTTGCATATTGCTAGTTGCTCAGAAATTATGATTTCATCATGGTTTTCATGTCTACGTTGATGTTTACTCGCCATCTTCAGCGAGCAAAGCAAAATATATGTAAAGAAATTACCGTTTGTGGGATAAAATATGCCTATTAATAACGCGAGTTTCGGTGCTTGCACAAAATGGTACTGCAATATAAATAGTGTATTTCAATGCCATACATTTCTTTGTGGAATAAGGAATCAGTCTTACAATGATACGGAAACCATAAAACGAAATCCGGTAAGTTAACGTCATTGTAATCATGTATGCTGTTAAAATTTATGTCTAAACTGGCATACCCATGGCGGCCTACTTGGAATCCCTATGCCAGCTGTGACCAGCCTCCGTCGTTATCCACAACCCAGATACAGCTCCCCGCACGGTGGCGCTACGCAAGCTCCGCTTTTACCGCTGCTGTCGATTCTTGAAACAAATCGGTCAAATCAGGTGTAATTTCTTGCAACATTATAACTTTCAAGAATAAAACATAAAAATAACGAGCTCTGTGTATTTAATACAGCCAAAAAATATCTTGTACCCTGTCGAAAAAGCTATAATTGTGACTGAACTCTTTCTGTCCGTCGCCTGATACCGTGTGTTATTAGGCTTAGGCTGGGTCCCCGGCTCTCGCCCGGCGCATTTGTCCTATCAATTTACGCAGCGCCGCCCTGGCGAGCGACTGTAAAAATGCATTGAGGAAGTAGGCGACAACAATGATATAATGGAGCCCTAGCGGAGTGAGTCACAAGCAGAGAGTGGACTCAGATATCATCGGCAATAGTCTGTTGTGTCGTCTTGACGGATAACGAGTAATACTTACCGTTTAATGTTTAAGTGTAACATACTCAGGACGTACTCGGGACGTGAATTTATAAAATAAAAAAAGCTATGCTGATTTAAAGAAATGCATCATGACTCATGACATATATATTGAGCGAACTTTGGCCTACGCGACCATGTATGGCGTACTAATCTCAGGCGTCTTTTATCCAATAATCTGTCATCGTTCCGGAAGGTTCCTTGGTCCATTTAAGCCCTTGCGGCGGCCTTGGACACCAATTCATTTCATTACTGAGACATAAGATGATAGTTGGGCTTGAGACCCGTGTCTGATGAATGGCCAGAGCTTCCTACGCTTACTACGTATTGGGTTCTCATCTGTGATCTTCTACAAACTGATATTCCAATTCCATGTTGAAGACAAAATATTGTCAGAATTGTGGTCTAACCTAATTGTTATACTAATTACATTAGATGCGAATTTCAGATTCAAGATGGCAGATTCGTGTACAGAATGTCCACGTGCATTTTGCCTTGAATCTACCACCACGGGAAGAATGCCCGTCTGAGACTGTGAAGGGTGTTTCAAGTTCATTCATCCCATCGACGTCCCATTAACGGATTCCCGGCCTCCTCAGTGGTTCGTCTTCTCGTATGGAGTTCCCTGTCACCATTGTGGTGGGTTATACCCTCTCAGACCTCCAGTAGTGCTTGAAATGGACTAAATGTTGGTGTTTCAGGCCACTTTTTTGTGCGCACGGGACAATATAATGTGGTTGCATAAAGCTCCTCTTATGAACCTGTTGTCTCAGGGGTGGTTCAAAACAAAGGGAGTTCACTGAAACTTTTCAGGCGCTCCAGATTTTTCAAGAACGGAGAATAGATGGCGGGTAGGGGGGGGACATCTCAGATGGCCTTGATTTTGCATGGATAACAACGGCCTTCTTCATCAAAGTGTCATTCAAAATATTTCGACAGTTCTTAACATCCTCTTGTTTGAAAGGGGGAGGGGGCGTTAAACCCCCTTGGCGTCCTCTTGGATCCGCCACTGGGTTACTCTGCCACGAATGGCAATGTCAATAGGAAGAATGGTGGTTGGAAGCTTGGAGAAGATCTCTTACACTCAATTCTTCACCTTACGGAAGATTATATCGGCATAGTTATCGTAGGTATTATCGCATGTTAATAGTTGTCTTATAATGACACACTAACAATATATCTCAAATGTAATCAAATACTGTTCTGGTGTAGATTTAGTAGGATTAACAGAGAAATTGGGGTTTATCTCAGGATTTATCACCGCTAAAGCGAATAGATATACAATTCGAAATGTTCCCGCTGACGAGAGACGAGCTACCCTTTTTCGTGGATATATATACCCACGAAAAAAGAAATGCACCACTTACTTACCACGAGACGTTATAGTTTAATAACTTAGGTATTGTCTCATACACATAATAATATAAGTAAAAAACATATACAGTCAAACCATTTCAGGCGTGACCAAAGACTATATGCAGTAATTTTCCCCCCACAACCTTTACAGTTGCTTTATGAATGATTTGAAATCAAATATTGCTTGATTAAGAATATTTGACACGAATAAAATGATACTTTATTGCACATAATAACAAAAAAAAGACATATATGGTCACACAAAAGCGTTTCTTTTGTCGATGAGTATACAAGGCTGCAAGCAGTGACACGTGTTGCGGGTGATGGCACACACGCCGGTCTGTCTGTGGGAGTAATGATGCAATCACCACGGAGGCCACGTGGACCGGGGCTGCCCGGTGGGCGAATCACATTCCAGCAGCTAACATAGTGTGACAAAGGGACGAGGCGTACAATCAAGGACTTGGCCTATCTCCACGACCGGCACACCAAATAAACATCATCAGTGTAATTAGCAACAGGGCCCCCTCGGGCTAATTCACAGAGTAATACACCATGCCTCCCCCACTCCTCCCCCTCCACATCCCCTCTCCCTCCCGTCCCCCCCCCCCAGTCCCACCTCCCCCCCCTACCTCTGAATTCCCCACCCCCCGGACGCCACCTCGTCCGTCCCATCGGTCTTGTGATTTGGTGGCCAGTATGGGGAAGACGAAAGGGGGGTCGAGAGGGGGATGGGGGTGGGGAGGGGGTGATGGGTTTTCATGGAGAAAACCGGGGTTGTCCTCATTAACCCCGGGTGTGTCTGTTGTCTGGAGCCGGCGGTGCGCAAAATAAGTCGCTCAGCACCATACAGAGCCCCATGAAAGGGGAACCTTATTCCAGGGGACAGACACAGAGGGCTGGACATGTAAATGGGAACAACACTGTCCCAGACACAGAGAGCTGGACATGTAAATGGGACCAACACTGTCCCAGACACAGAGAGCTGGACATGTAAATGGGACCAACAAAGTCCCAGACACAGAGAGCTGGACATGTAAATCGGACCAACAAAGTCCCAGACACAGAGAGCTGGACATGTAAATAGGACCAACAAAGTCCCAGACAAAGAGAGCTGGACATGTAAATGGGACCAACAAAGTCCCAGACACAGAGAGCTGGACATGTAAATGGGACCAACAAAGTCCCAGACACAGAGAGCTGGACATGTAAATGAGACCAACACTGTCCCAGACACAGAGAGCTGGACATGTAAATGGGAACAACAAAGTCCCAGACACAGAGAGCTGGACATGTAAATGGGACCAACAAAGTCCCAGAGACAGAGCGCTGGACATGTAAATGGGACCAACAAAGTCGAAGACACAGAGAGCTGGTCATGTAAATGAGACCAACAAAGTCCAAGACACAGAGAGCTGGACATGTAAATGGGACCAACAAAGTCCCAGACACAGAGAGCTGGACATGTAAATGGGACCAACAAAGTCCAAGACACAGAGAGCTGGACATGTAAATGGGGCCAACAAAGTCCCAGACACAGAGAGCTGGACATGTAAATGGGACCAACAAAGTCCCAGACACAGAGAGCTAGACATGTAAATAGGACCAACAAAGTCCCAGACACAGAGAGCTGGACATGTAAATGGGACCAACAAAGTCCCAGACACAGAGAGCTGGACATGTAAATGGGACCAACAAATTCCCAGACAAAGAGAGCTGGACATGTAAATAGGACCAACAAAGTCCCAGACACAGAGAGCTGGACATGTAAATGGGACCAACAAAGTCCCAGACACAGGGAGCTAGACATGTAAATGGGACTAACAAAGTCCCGGACACAGAGAGCTGGACATGTAAATGGGACCAACAAAGTCCCAGACACAGAGAGCTGGACATGTAAATGGGACTAACAAAGTCCCAGACACTGAGAGCTGGACATGTAAATGGGACCAACAAAGTCCCAGACACAGAGAGCTGGACATGTAAATGGGACCAACAAAGTCGAAGACACAGAGAGCTGGTCATGTAAATGAGACCAACAAAGTCCAAGACACAGAGAGCTGGACATGTAAATGGGACCAACAAAGTCCCAGACACAGAGAGCTGGACATGTAAATGGGACCAACAAAGTCCCAGACACAGAGAGCTGGACATGTAAATGGGACTAACAAAGTCCCAGACACAGAGAGCTGGACATGTAAATGGGACCAACAAAGTCGAAGACACAGAGAGCTGGTCATGTAAATGAGACCAACAAAGTCCAAGACACAGAGAGCTGGACATGTAAATGGGACCAACAAAGTCCCAGACACAGAGAGCTGGACATGTAAATGGGACTAACAAAGTCCCAGACACTGAGAGCTGGACATGTAAATGGGACCAACAAAGTCCCAGACACAGAGAGCTGGACATGTAAATGGGACCAACAAAGTCCCAGACAAAGAGAGCTGGACATGTAAATTGGACCAACAAAGTCCCAGACACAGAGAGCTGGACATGTAAATAGGACCAACAAAGTCCCAGACACAGAGAGCTGGACATGTAAATGGTACCAACAAAGTCCCAGACACAGAGAGCTGGACATGTAAATTGGACTAACAAAGCCCCAGACACAGAGAGCTGGACATGTAAATTGGACTAACGAATTCCCAGACACAGAGCGCTGGACATGTAAATGGGACTAACAAAGTCCCAGACACAGAGAGCTGGACATGTAATTGGGAACAACAAAGTCCCAGACACAGAGAGCTGGACATGTAAATTGGACTAACAAAATCCCAGACACAGAGAGGTGGACATGTAAATTGGACTAAAAAAGTCCCAGACACAGAGAACTGGACATGTAAATTGGACTAAGGAGGTCCCAGACAAAGTGAGCTGGACATGTAAATAGGACCAACAAAGTCCCAGACACAGAGAGGTGGACATGTAAATTGGACTAACGAATTCCCAGACACAGAGAGCTGGACATGTAAATGGGACTAACAAAGTCCCAGACACAGAGAGCTGGACATGTAAATGGGACTAACAAAGTCCCAGACACAAAGAGCTGGACATGTAAATTGGACTAACAAAGTCCCAGACACAGAGAGGTGGACATGTAAATTGGACTAAAAAAGTCCCAGACACAGAGAGCTGGACATGTAAATGGGACTAACGAAGTCCCAGACACAGAGAGCTGGACATGTAAATGGGACCAACAAAGTCCCAGACACAGAGAGCTGGACATGTAAATGGGACCAACAAAGTCCCAGACAAAGAGAGCTGGACATGTAAATGGGACCAACAAAGTCCCAGCCAAAGAGAGCTGGACATGTAAATGGGACCAACAAAGTCCCAGACACAGAGAGGTGGACATGTAAATGGGACCAACAAAGTCCAAGACACAGAGAGCTGGTCATGTAAATGAGACCAACAAAGTCCAAGACACAGAGAGCTGGACATGTAAATGGGACCAATAAAGTCCCAGACACAGAGAGCTGGACATGTAAATGGGACCAACAAAGTCCCAGACACAGAGAGCTGGACATGTAAATGGGACCAACAAAGTCCCAGACAAAGAGAGCTTGACATGTAAATTAGACCAACAAAGTCCCAGACAAAGAGAGCTGGACATGTAAATAGGACCAACAAAGTCCCAGACACAGAGAGCTGGACATGTAAATGGTACCAACAAAGTCCCAGACACAGAGAGCTGGACATGTAAATTGGACTAACAAAGCCCCAGACACAGAGAGCTGGACATGTAAATTGGACTAACGAATTCCCAGACACAGAGAGCTGGACATGTAAATGGGACTAACAAAGTCCCAGACACAGAGAGCTGGACATGTAAATGGGAACAACAAAGTCCCAGACACAGAGAGCTGGACATGTAAATTGGACTAACAAAGTCCCAGACACAGAGAGGTGGACATGTAAATTGGACTAAAAAAGTCCCAGACACAGAGAACTGGACATGTAAATTAGACTAAGGAGGTCCCAGACAAAGTGAGCTGGACATGTAAATAGGACCAACAAAGTCCCAGACACAGAGAGGTGGACATGTAAATTGGACTAACGAATTCCCAGACACAGAGAGCTGGACATGTAAATGGGACTAACAAAGTCCCAGACACAGAGAGCTGGACATGTAAATGGGACTAACAAAGTCCCAGACACAAAGAGCTGGACATGTAAAATGAACTAACAAAGTCCCAGACACAGAGAGGTGGACATGTAAATTGGACTAAAAAAGTCCCAGACACAGAGAGCTGGACATGTAAATGGGACTAACGAAGTCCCAGCCACAGAGAGCTGGACATGTAAATGGGACCAACAAAGTCCCAGACACAGAGAGCTGGACATGTAAATGGGACCAACAAAGTCCCAGACAAAGAGAGCTGGACATGTAAATGGGACCAACAAAGTCCCAGACACAGAGAGCTGGACATGTAAATGGGACCAACAAAGTCCCAGACACAGAGAGGTGGACATGTAAATGGGACCAACAAAGTCGAAGACAC
The DNA here is from genome assembly GCA_964019135.1 of Arenicola marina. Classification (NCBI taxonomy): domain Eukaryota; kingdom Metazoa; phylum Annelida; class Polychaeta; family Arenicolidae; genus Arenicola; species Arenicola marina. The sequence goes on from OZ025257.1 coordinate 24,793,936, forward strand.
AGAGAGCTGGTCATGTAAATGAGACCAACAAAGTCCAAGACACAGAGAGCTGGACATGTAAATGAGACCAATAAAGTCCCAGACACAGAGAGCTGGACATGTAAATGGGACCAACAAAGTCCCAGACACAGGGAGCTAGACATGTAAATGGGACTAACAAAGTCCCGGACACAGAGAGCTGGACATGTAAATGGGACCAACAAAGTCCCAGACACAGAGAGCTGGACATGTAAATGGGACTAACAAAGTCCCAGACACTGAGAGCTGGACATGTAAATGGGACCAACAAAGTCCCAGACACAGAGAGCTGGACATGTAAATGGGACCAACAAAGTCGAAGACACAGAGAGCTGGTCATGTAAATGAGACCAACAAAGTCCAAGGCACAGAGAGCTGGACATGTAAATGGGACCAACAAAGTCCCAGACACAGAGAGCTGGACATGTAAATGGGACCAACAAAGTCCCAGACACAGAGAGCTGGACATGTAAATGGGACTAACAAAGTCCCAGACACTGAGAGCTGGACATGTAAATGGGACCAACAAAGTCCCAGACACAGAGAGCTGGACATGTAAATGGGACCAACAAAGTCGAAGACACAGAGAGCTGGTCATGTAAATGAGACCAACAAAGTCCAAGACACAGAGAGCTGGACATGTAAATGGGACCAACAAAGTCCCAGACACAGAGAGCTGGACATGTAAATGGGACCAACAAAGTCCCAGACACAGAGAGCTGGACATGTAAATGGGACTAACAAAGTCCCAGACACAGAGAGCTGGACATGTAAATGGGACCAACAAAGTCGAAGACACAGAGAGCTGGTCATGTAAATGAGACCAACAAAGTCCAAGACACAGAGAGCTGGACATGTAAATGGGACCAACAAAGTCCCAGACACAGAGAGCTGGACATGTAAATGGGACTAACAAAGTCCCAGACACTGAGAGCTGGACATGTAAATGGGACCAACAAAGTCCCAGACACAGAGAGCTGGACATGTAAATGGGACCAACAAAGTCCCAGACAAAGAGAGCTGGACATGTAAATTGGACCAACAAAGTCCCAGACACAGAGAGCTGGACATGTAAATAGGACCAACAAAGTCCCAGACACAGAGAGCTGGACATGTAAATGGTACCAACAAAGTCCCAGACACAGAGAGCTGGACATGTAAATTGGACTAACAAAGCCCCAGACACAGAGAGCTGGACATGTAAATTGGACTAACGAATTCCCAGACACAGAGCGCTGGACATGTAAATGGGACTAACAAAGTCCCAGACACAGAGAGCTGGACATGTAATTGGGAACAACAAAGTCCCAGACACAGAGAGCTGGACATGTAAATTGGACTAACAAAGTCCCAGACACAGAGAGGTGGACATGTAAATTGGACTAAAAAAGTCCCAGACACAGAGAACTGGACATGTAAATTGGACTAAGGAGGTCCCAGACAAAGTGAGCTGGACATGTAAATAGGACCAACAAAGTCCCAGACACAGAGAGGTGGACATGTAAATTGGACTAACGAATTCCCAGACACAGAGAGCTGGACATGTAAATGGGACTAACAAAGTCCCAGACACAGAGAGCTGGACATGTAAATGGGACTAACAAAGTCCCAGACACAAAGAGCTGGACATGTAAATTGGACTAACAAAGTCCCAGACACAGAGAGGTGGACATGTAAATTGGACTAAAAAAGTCCCAGACACAGAGAGCTGGACATGTAAATGGGACTAACGAAGTCCCAGACACAGAGAGCTGGACATGTAAATGGGACCAACAAAGTCCCAGACACAGAGAGCTGGACATGTAAATGGGACCAACAAAGTCCCAGACAAAGAGAGCTGGACATGTAAATGGGACCAACAAAGTCCCAGCCAAAGAGAGCTGGACATGTAAATGGGACCAACAAAGTCCCAGACACAGAGAGGTGGACATGTAAATGGGACCAACAAAGTCCAAGACACAGAGAGCTGGTCATGTAAATGAGACCAACAAAGTCCAAGACACAGAGAGCTGGACATGTAAATGGGACCAATAAAGTCCCAGACACAGAGAGCTGGACATGTAAATGGGACCAACAAAGTCCCAGACACAGAGAGCTGGACATGTAAATGGGACCAACAAAGTCCCAGACAAAGAGAGCTTGACATGTAAATTAGACCAACAAAGTCCCAGACAAAGAGAGCTGGACATGTAAATAGGACCAACAAAGTCCCAGACACAGAGAGCTGGACATGTAAATGGTACCAACAAAGTCCCAGACACAGAGAGCTGGACATGTAAATTGGACTAACAAAGCCCCAGACACAGAGAGCTGGACATGTAAATTGGACTAACGAATTCCCAGACACAGAGAGCTGGACATGTAAATGGGACTAACAAAGTCCCAGACACAGAGAGCTGGACATGTAAATGGGAACAACAAAGTCCCAGACACAGAGAGCTGGACATGTAAATTGGACTAACAAAGTCCCAGACACAGAGAGGTGGACATGTAAATTGGACTAAAAAAGTCCCAGACACAGAGAACTGGACATGTAAATTAGACTAAGGAGGTCCCAGACAAAGTGAGCTGGACATGTAAATAGGACCAACAAAGTCCCAGACACAGAGAGGTGGACATGTAAATTGGACTAACGAATTCCCAGACACAGAGAGCTGGACATGTAAATGGGACTAACAAAGTCCCAGACACAGAGAGCTGGACATGTAAATGGGACTAACAAAGTCCCAGACACAAAGAGCTGGACATGTAAAATGAACTAACAAAGTCCCAGACACAGAGAGGTGGACATGTAAATTGGACTAAAAAAGTCCCAGACACAGAGAGCTGGACATGTAAATGGGACTAACGAAGTCCCAGCCACAGAGAGCTGGACATGTAAATGGGACCAACAAAGTCCCAGACACAGAGAGCTGGACATGTAAATGGGACCAACAAAGTCCCAGACAAAGAGAGCTGGACATGTAAATGGGACCAACAAAGTCCCAGACACAGAGAGCTGGACATGTAAATGGGACCAACAAAGTCCCAGACACAGAGAGGTGGACATGTAAATGGGACCAACAAAGTCGAAGACACAGAGAGCTGGTCATGTAAATGAGACCAACAAAGTCCAAGACACAGAGAGCTGGACATGTAAATGAGACCAATAAAGTCCCAGACACAGAGAGCTGGACATGTAAATGGGACCAACAAAGTCCCAGACACAGGGAGCTAGACATGTAAATGGGACTAACAAAGTCCCGGACACAGAGAGCTGGACATGTAAATGGGACCAACAAAGTCCCAGACACAGAGAGCTGGACATGTAAATGGGACTAACAAAGTCCCAGACACTGAGAGCTGGACATGTAAATGGGACCAACAAAGTCCCAGACACAGAGAGCTGGACATGTAAATGGGACCAACAAAGTCGAAGACACAGAGAGCTGGTCATGTAAATGAGACCAACAAAGTCCAAGGCACAGAGAGCTGGACATGTAAATGGGACCAACAAAGTCCCAGACACAGAGAGCTGGACATGTAAATGGGACCAACAAAGTCCCAGACACAGAGAGCTGGACATGTAAATGGGACTAACAAAGTCCCAGACACAGAGAGCTGGACATGTAAATGGGACCAACAAAGTCGAAGACACAGAGAGCTGGTCATGTAAATGAGACCAACAAAGTCCAAGACACAGAGAGCTGGACATGTAAATGGGACCAACAAAGTCCCAGACACAGAGAGCTGGACATGTAAATGGGACTAACAAAGTCCCAGACACTGAGAGCTGGACATGTAAATAGGACCAACAAAGTCCCAGACACAGAGAGCTGGACATGTAAATGGGACCAACAAAGTCCCAGACAAAGAGAGCTGGACATGTAAATTGGACCAACAAAGTCCCAGACACAGAGAGCTGGACATGTAAATAGGACCAACAAAGTCCCAGACACAGAGAGCTGGACATGTAAATGGGACCAACAAAGTCCCAGACACAGAGAGCTGGACATGTAAATTGGACTAACAAAGCCCCAGACACAGAGAGCTGGACATGTAAATTGGACTAACGAATTCCCAGACACAGAGAGCTGGACATGTAAATGGGACCAACAAAGTCCCAGACACAGAGAGCTGGACATGTAAATGGGAACAACAAAGTCCCAGACACAGAGAGCTGGACATGTAAATTGGACTAACAAAGTCCCAGACACAGAGAGGTGGACATGTAAATTGGACTAAAAAAGTCCCAGACACAGAGAACTGGACATGTAAATGGGACTAAGGAGGTCCCAGACAAAGTGAGCTGGACATGTAAATGGGACCAACAAAGTCCCAGACACAGAGAGCTGGACATGTAAATAGGACCAACAAAGTCCCAGACACAGAGAGCTGGACATGTAAATGGGACCAACAAAGTGCCAGACACAGAGAGCTGGACATGTAAATGGGACCAACAAAGTCCCAGACACAGAGAGCTGGACATGTAAATGGGACCAACAAAGTCCCAGACAAAGAGAGCTGGACATGTAAATGGGACCGACAAAGTCCCAGACACAGAGAGCTGGACATGTAAATGGGACCAACAAAGTCCCAGACAAAGAGAGCTGGACATGTAAATAGGACCAACAAAATCCCAGACACAGAGAGCTGGACATGTAAATAGGACCAACAAAGTCCCAGACACAGAGAGCTGGACATGTAAATGGGACCAACAAAGTCCCAGACACAGAGAGCTGGACATGTAAATGGGACCAACAAAGTCCCAGACACAGAGAGCTGGACATGTAAATGGGACCAACAAAGTCCCAGACAAAGAGAGCTGGACATGTAAATGGGACCGACAAAGTCCCAGACACAGAGAGCTGGACATGTAAATGGGACCAACAAAGTCCCAGACACAGAGAGCTGGACATGTAAATGGGACCAACAAAGTCCCAGACAAAGAGAGCTGGACATGTAAATGGGACCAACAAAGTCCCAGACACAGAGAGCTGGACATGTAAATAGGACCAACAAAGTCCCAGACACAGAGAGCTGGACATGTAAATGGGACCAACAAAGTCCCAGACACAGAGAGCTGGACATGTAAATGGGACCAACAAAGTCCCAGACACAGAGAGCTGGACATGTAAATCGGACCAACAAAGTCCCAGACACAGAGAGCTGGACATGTAAATGGGACCGACAAAGTCCCAGACACAGAGAGCTGGACATGTAAATGGGACCAACAAAGTCCCAGACAAGGAGAGCTGGACATGTAAATGGGACCAACAAAGTCCCAGACAAAGAGAGCTGGACATGTAAATGGGACTAACAAAGTCCCAGACACAGAGAGCTGGACATGTAAATGGGACCAACAAAGTCCCAGACAAAGAGAGCTGGACATGTAAATGGGACCAACAAAGTCCCAGACAAAGAGAGCTGGACATGTAAATGGGACCAACAAAGTCCCAGACACAGAGAGCTGGACATGTAAATGGGACTAACAAAGTCCCAGACACAGAGAGCTGGACATGTAAATGGGACCAAGATATCCTGCACAATTTGTGGAAGAAGGGAACCAGAAATCTAGGATAATTTTTCTTCAGCGTGGGTATAACCAGCTAACCAATGAAACATGTATTAGGTAATTAAATGAAGATGACCTTGGGTATATAACTGCATTATCGGTCCATAAAGTGACGCAACTTATAGACGTTGAACTATGTATCAAAGCAATACGTGTCGATGGCCTTCAATGATGAATACATTAACTAATTAGTATAATATTATGATCTTAAAATGCTGCTTGATCCCGGTATTAGACGCACATGCTTCCAAACAACAATTTAGTCCTCATTTGTATATAATATATTGGCAAAAAGTTTTGTTCCTGTCATCAAAGAATTCTTTTAACTAGTGATTCGGAATGCAAGAATAACGTCGTGCCTCAAACCATAGCGTGGGATTGACGAATCATCACAATTTGTGATATTCAGATGTTCAGGCCCTCCAGATATACACGTGAAATCAGTCAATATTATTACTTCCGATATGTGATGCATTTCCTACCGGTTTCCTGGCGAAGTACAGAAGAGTTCATTATCCGCTTAATGGATGAAAAACAGAAGCGGTCTGCAGGTAGGTAGGTGGGGGCGAGAGCGAGAGGGGGGAATGGGCGATGATTTGTACTTTAGCTCTGACCATTAGCTCTGAGCTACCGGTGGAGACCACGTTTGCACGCCCTTCACCCCCACCCTCACTCCAACCTCCCAAACCCCGTTCCCTCACCCTCAACCTCACGTCCATTCATATTCTATACTCACTAACGGTTAATGGTGACGTCAACTCTTAACAGCATATCGATCTCGTCTATTGTTGATACTGCCTCAGAATTCTCTCCGCTAGCCCCCGCCCCACCGCCCCAACTCCGCCATCCGCCCCTCCCGCCACCGAATGGACAGCTAGACCGGGTAAACGAGATGGCTATATAATACATACATACATACCCATCTCGTCTTTCCGAATGCAAATAACCAAAACCTGGCATATGCTGGGTTAATGGAAACGAAAAGAAAATTATACGCCAAACCCCCATGCTTGTACAGTCAAACCGCGCACGAATGCATAAATGACGTCAGCTATGACGTCACATCGGCCCCCCCCCCCCCACCAAAATCATACCGGAAGTGATATCAATGCAGCATTAATACTTGACCTTGAACATATGGTAGAGGGCATAATTAAGCCGCGGTGAAACGTTCCGCGAGTGTCAATATAACTGTCAGTCATGGGAAGCATTTGGCGGCCTCACTGTACGGAATAGGCAGGTTTTCCTCCCAGTCTCCATTGAATCCTTGCAGGCCTGCGGGCTATGGTGTCGCCCCACATCAAGCAGTGGCCGCAGGTCGATATAGTACCCGTGCCACATACATGTCCCGGCCTTTTATTCAAAGCGAGAGGTTTCTGTGTAGACAGGTACAAAGTAGCATCCTGGTAACCCACAGGCTGGCCATCAAAAGGTGACCTCCCCCGGGGTGACCTTCACCGGTCGATGAGTATATATCCAAGGCCAAAAGCATGTCCAAGCTTGAATAAAAAAGATCAATGGATACGCTGTATGAATGTAATATATATATATATCACACTGGCAGTGGTGCTACAAAAATCACTCGTATATTGCTATTTATAAATAAGAAGAATCATGGCTACAAATTATTATTTGTTGAAATGGTTATTTGTTATTTGTAAAATTTTGATTTGGTGCAAAAATCCAAATTCAAATCAAGAGCTGCTGCAAATGAATATTTTGAAAATGAAGTTAACTGCGTATTGGTATAGCAGAGTTCAAGATTAGGTTTCTTGTGCGATTACCGTACAAGCCCCCCCCCCTCCCCCACCCCACATCTTTTTATACGTATCCCGTGACCTTGAATGATAAGACCACCTGCACATGTCTATCTGTTGGTGCAGTCGTACATCACTATTCGCTCCTCACCCATAATGGTACATGCGATGTGTTTCTGAAGCCCGTCCCTCACCCACCGTATGCATACTCGTTTTAGGTTCACAACTAGATTTTATCCGTTTCCCCACACAACAGGGCGTATTTGGTTAGACACCGTCGCCCACAATGGTTAAGGGTAAAACTTAACTAACAGAGGAAGTTCTTGTTTTCTTCTGTGAGTCTCTCTCTCACGCCGACATAGAGCCACTCCTGACTGGGACTGATAGGCTGATGCCAGCGACCGCCTGGTCCCTTGTAACATAGCAAAACTCTGGGCTCTACGGGGCTGTGTAAACAAGACCTAAGCCATTGCCAACAAGCAGGAAGGCGATAGCGTCTCCCCCACGCCCAGGTGCACGGGGGCCCAGTAACCATAGGGGGATACCTAGCTGTCCTGACACCCCTTACCCCCGCCCGGCTTCTCTCTTTCTCCAAACCACTCTACGGTATACGACCCCACCCACACCACCCCAACCCAAGTTACTCCACCCAACGCCAACCCACTCTCACCAATTCCTATCCCAAGTAACATAATTCCAAGCCCCCCCCCCACCCCCAACAGCCCACCCGATCCGATTCCACCGCACCCATCACCACTCAATCCTACTCCACCCAACCTAACCCAACCCAACATAACCCCACCCCACCCCATGCCCACCATCTACACCCCAAGCCACGCCACCCGCCCTCACCCCAGCCCTCACCGCATCCAAGAAACCGGGATTATCTTAGCACTTCTACACTTTCAAAGGGAAGCCCCCTCCCCCCCCCCCCCCCCCCCCAACAAGTCGATCCTCGACTCCCGACGACAAAGGTAAGGGGGGACGTAGGGGCGATAGGATGTAAAACACAACCAAGGAGGGTATTTTGGCGTCGGTGGCAAGGTGTGGAGGGGTTGGGGGGTTGGGCAGGGGGGTAATCAGGTGTACGTAAAGAATACCATACCTGTACATATCCTGAGATCGACGTGTTGCTATGACAACCTCACGCTCCTGGATGGGGTCGGTCGCAGAGCAGGGGGGGAGGGGTATGTGAATGGGTGGAGGGAGGTGGGGGGGGCGGGGCGGGGTGTGTGAATCGGTGGAGGAATTGGGGGCGGCGATGTGTGAATGGGTGGGGGGGTGAAGGGGGCGGCGGTGATGTGTACACAGGGAGAATATTGTCACGTGGTAAAGGGAGTTCGATAGTGGTTTTTTTTTTTATTTTGAGCCCTGTTGCCATGGCAACTAAATTCCATATACATTACACTACAAAATAACACAAACATGAACGTTAATATATAAATATAACATATATCTATATCCAGACAGA